>JAQFYE010004136.1:0-13931 GCA_034694305.1 Protaphorura glebata
CCGGTCGAATCGGATAATCCGATGGACGGAATAATGAAATCGAATAGGGTGAGATACTTCTGACTCACCCTGTATGTAAGATCACTGATCCACTGCGTATTTATTATTTCTCCATAATCACGTTTTAAAAAAAATGCTTCAACATTTCTGGAATTATAATTTAAGTGAGTATTTCAAACTTTATGTTTCGCTCATTTCTTCAATGCTACACAGAGTGAGCGCAGTGTGAAACTAATGAGACACATTCACCAGCAATCTCAGATCAATTTTAATTCTTACGTATTGGCATTGGCATAAGGAGGAAGAGTTAAAGTTGTCGTCTGAAGAAGACAATTATTATTCAAAATTTTACATATCAGCCTTGTAATTATGATAATATCCTTTAAGTAGAACCAACAACCAAGTAGGTAATACAAATCATAATCAGTTTCTTCATACAAGTCGCAAAAACAAGTCGCAGACGGAACGAATCAAAAATGAACCTCAATTTGTATTGTGTTGTATTTTGGTATTTATTTTCTGGAACAATTGCTCGATTAGAGCCAACAAAGATTGAACACAATGGAATTTACAAATTGGAAATTCAGAGTGAAGATAAGGTATGTCCTTTACAATTTATGAACATAAGGGATCTGTAATTTTAAACTCGACTGACTCTCGGCGTTTGTATAGTGGCTGACAGGCGTTGAAAATGCAAATGGAACTACAATTGCAATTCGTTCCGGCTGGCGAAATCGTCCAGAACAAAAATGGAAATTTGAAAAAACCACAGGTACGCATCCTTGTCCTTCATTTAAATTGTTTTCATTGGTCGGTTAGAGCTGATATTTTTATTATCATTTGTCTAGATTTTGCCTCGGGTAAAGACGGTTGGACCATAGCTCCGATTAATAATATTGGAGGACTCAAGACAATCTGGCAAGTCAAATATGTTGGTCATGGCAAGTTTCAATTCTTAAGTTTTGCCAATGGAATGTGCCTTCGTGGACCCGGGTACGAAATGATTTGTATTTTTTAACATTAGTCATTAATTATAATGTAATTTCCTAAACAATTCTCATGCGATTCGACCGAACCCGACGATATCGGTTACATTCAACAAATGCTAGTATATTTTGACAGATCCAGTATTGTCGTGGAGGCAAGGTGTGAAAAAGATGACCCCGGACAGAGATGGTTGATTTTACCAACTACCGAATAGTTAACTCTCCTATCCAATTAGCGGACTAAATGCGATAAATTGCCAGTATATTAAATTCAAATGTGCATTCGAACTGACGAACTTTTACAGCAGTGTACTTCCACATTGTTCATGCAGACAACGTAGTACTAGTGTCTGGTACTACGTACTACCTGTACAAATGTATTTTGTATTTACTTTTATTCACATTGAAAGACGTGGGACAAATAAAAGTACTGATTAACCTCAAGGAAGTTACCTATTTACCCAGTTTACTGTTTATTACCATACTAAAGCCACAGGCACAGAACAGAATGCATTTAACAGCTCAAGTATCACACTGCACTGCACTACCTACGACAATTCACAATTTGCAATATACAGGGCATGACATGAAGTGAAAGTAATGTTAATATCTAAAGATGTGAATCTTCCAAGCGTAGCGTATAGCAACATTAGCGTAAATCCCTAATCTAAAGAATTACGCCATGCAAATCTTGCTTACCTGAATGGGACTGAACTGAATGATGGAAGTAAAAAAAATGTGCCGACTTATTAGCATGTGTCTTTTAAAGGGCTTGCATTAATGTAATTACACCCAAGTATATGCCATGAGAAAATAGACTTCTTATTTCCAAAAAAATCAGCACGTGCAAGTGTGCTTCCCGCTTGTTGTACATGTACATTGTATTGCAATTCCACTCTGCACTGCAAAATGGTGTGCAAAAAAATGCATGTAAAACTTTTTTTTTGACCACATTCACTAGTAAGTGGTTGAATGACGTCGGCAGTAATAAAGAACGCGTGAATTCAGAATAAAATAAGGTTACATCCTATTTCATTTTTGATCATCTTTATCTCAACTTTTACATTTTAGAAGTGAGGATGTGAGGAAGGGGAAAAAGTGTTAATTAAACTTTTCAGTTTGTAAAGGGCAAATAGGAGTCAGAGTAAAGAGCTGTGCTCTTGAAATATTGTACTAGTCATTACACAAGTAAGTATTGTCCTTCACTACAATTTTTAATCTTTATAACAACGTTCAAAACAATGATTGTTGACTCGGATTAATAATCTATTTCGTCATCAGTTAGGGAATTCTGGTGAGTCGGACGGAAGACATGTGTACGTAGATAAAAAAATTGAAAGTGAAAATATGAGTCATTCTACATCTTCAAGTTCTATAAAGGAAACATAGTTTAATTTATACTCATTTGAGTCTTGTTTTGGCAGAGTATTCGTACAATAAATTGACATGCCGGAAATTGAGATTGACATTTTGAAATTGTTCAAAAATGCGGAGGAATTGCTTTCTGGTGAAGATTCTGTCATCATTGGTAAGTGTAGATTAAAATATCAGAATTTTGTTGCATTTCATCCCATTATCCATTTCCACAAATATCCGGTTTCAAATATCACGCTAATAAGTTCAGAACTGGTAATACCGATTTTTCTTAAACAGGAGTAATTCCGCCATGGGTTAGAGGAAGTTTTGTACGTGTGGGGCCAGGGAAGTTTGATTTTAAGAACAATTTCACCTTGAACCATTGGCTGGACGGATATGCTCTACTGTCGAAATTTGAGATTCAAGAAGGTCGTGTCAAGTTCTTTAAGAAATTTCTCCAGTCAGATGCGTACAAAAAAGCTGAGGAAGCTCAAAAACCACTCATCACAGAATTCGGAACCAAAGCCTATCCAGATCCATCCAAAAGTCTAATGTCTCGATTCATGTCCGCTCTCGTAAGTTTTATGAAAACAAAGTTTCAAAGTTTTTGAATCATTTTGAATAATTTTATTAAAATATTTCAGACTCCATTCGAAATGACGGACAATGACTCTGTCTCTCTGTTTCACCTTGGCTCTGAATTATTTGTCACCTCAAATACAACATTTTTTCGAAAAATTGACGCTTGCTCTTTATCAACTGGTGATAAATTTGATTATCATAAATGCTTCGGACAAAATGGAGTGAGTGTTCATCCGTTAACTGACGAGAATGGAGACATCTACAATATTGGGTTCTCTATCACGACTGGCTTTAAATACAACGTAGTCAAGATTTCGGGAGGTCAAAAATACTGTGATACCAAAGACTTAATGGCCCATTCAAAGACCATTTCCTCAATTCCAAGTCGCTGGGCTAGCTCTGTCGGTTTTTTCCATAGTTTTGGAATGACGAAGAATTATATTATCTTCATTGAACAACCATATGCTATCAGTATGACCCGGGCGGCCAAAGCCCTCATTCGAGGTGACTCTTTCAAAGACTGGTTAGAATGGAAACCAAATGAAAAATCAAGATTCTTCATTATTGAGAAAAGTTCCGGGAAAGTTATAAAAACGGAATACCTCTCCGCCAATCCATTCTTCTTTCTTCATGTGATAAATTGTTTCGAGGATGACAACAATCAGGTACAAAATATTAGATTCATTTTTTTAAATTCCCTTGGAAAGCAATGTTGGGTTAGGTTAGAGCTCCAATATTAGGGGGAAAATTTAGGAAACCAAAGAAATTGGTTCAACGTGACACAACCTTATTCAACATCTGATTTCTGTTTTTTTAATTTTTGATTGTCCAATTTTTTAGATCATCGTCGACCTTACCATGTTTTCTAGTCCTTCCGTCCTAGACAATTTGTACCTAAAGAAACTCCGGAGTGAAGATTTTGAAGAAAAAGATCCTTCAACTGCCCATCGTTTTATACTACCACTCCTACATTTAATGGACTTATCCAAAGTACAAGACGGGACAAATCTCGTGATCACCGGAAATAATAAAAATACTGGAGCCACTGCGATGAAGAAAGGTCAGACTATAATTCTACAATCAGAAGCCTTGACAGAGAGTGGGTTGGAACTTCCGGTGATAAATCAAGCCTGTGTTGGAAGACCAAATAAATATTTCTATGCCGCTGGAAGCGTTTGTAAAAATTATTTTTCAAATGCGATCTGTAAAGTGAATACGGTTAAATCGGAAACAATATTATGGAGAGATAAGGATTTTTATTATCCTGGAGAGCCCACCTTTGTTGCGAATCCTGATGGGGATACTGAGGACGATGGCGTTATTATTTCAGCAGTAACGAGTGTCAAAAAAGACTCCCAAGACTTTGTTGTTTTTCTGGATGCTAAAAGTTTCACAGAATTAGGACGAGCTAACTTCAAGGCTGTCATTCCACAAGCCATGCACGGATTATTCATTAAAAGTTCCTGATTTCACTAGTTAATTGTATGCATGGAATTGTACACGAACGAAACCTTCAATTTTACTTGCCAGTAGTATATTTTGATCCTGAAATTTATTAATAAAATGTCACAAATGAATAAAATGAAATGAAAAATGAAAGACAAAAGAGACGAAATGATTAAACTTCTCGGATTTTTACCATCAATATTAGTTTCATCGGTTTGAGACCCCGCCGGGCTTTCTGTTATGACAGATTTAATTACGGCGACTGTAACGCCCAACTATTGCCAATCATTTTATGACCAGACGAGCAAAAATTCTAAAGTTCTCCTTACATGGCAGTTTCTGGACTTTACTTTTTAAACTCTGGAGAGTGCTGAATTTTGATCGCTACTTAACATTTTTAAACGAAAATTACTAATTCACTTGTTCGATTTTCTTTTCGTATACCTATGCTAAAAACTCAGCACCTCCAAACCGAAATGACGCACATGTTTTTTTTTAATTTTTGCTAGCATTGCTACTTTGCAATTGAAAACAGAAATGACTAATATGTTTGTCTGGATTTCATTCAGAAAAATAATGCAAACGGAATGTTGATTTTACGGTTGGGTAATTGAAGTTTTAGAAAATCATGATATTAGTGCTTAATTCTCACCAACTAGTGATTCTCACCAAGTAATTCTCACCAACCGAACAAAATTGTCGGAATATTAATATTAGCTCGAATCAGTAAACGAGTATGCACACGCGACTCTAAATCTTAAGAGTAGAATTGTTCAAAATCTTACAACCCTTCATATTATGCGTTCTCCAAACTCAATTTCGAACCACAATGTGATTTAACTTTTGAGCGACGAATTTTGTTTTCAATTCCGTCGTTTGACAATAATTGTCATTTATTGACAATTTAAGAAACATATTTGCGGTCGAATTTACAACTGATTGTCTCACTGAATTCATCTCACTGATGAATCAATGTGATATCCTGATATTGTATTGTGTGAGCTATAGAATTGATGACTTAAATAAAAATAAATCCAATCCAATTCAATCCAAAAACAAGTGTGTGAATACAGTCTGCATATACAGGGTGTTTCAGAATAAGCGCATAGTTGTTTGATAATATTTTGGCGTAATAACGAAAATTTACATTACAGGCAGTGAGATTAAACCGCCCAACAACGAAAAGAATACAAACAACTATGCGCTTTTTCTGAAACACCCTGTACATAGTGTTCTTGCCACATTGGCTCTACAAACAGTAGAAACGACTACAATAATTGTAGTCGTCCAACACTTTATTAGTATTGGAAGCACAATCAGAGAATAATCTAATTTAATACACCTTAATTACATTATGGTTTAATTTGGGGCGTCTCTACTCAAATAAATGACATCCTTGTTAGTTCCATGCCCACGGCGTTTCTTATTTTATAGTTTCGTGCAACGTCTACTGTGTTTAGTATATTAATTTATTTTTATGTGGAATCAAATGATAACGAATGCCAATGTTTTGTTGTACAATTTAAGGCGAGAATAGTATAAGGGCAACCGTAAATTCAAGGACAAGCATTAATTGTCAACACCCATATATGATGATAAATTCTTATTTGTCGGAGTTTTCAAACTCTTCAGGAATCTCATTTGCTAGAAGTTTTAAAAGTTAAAAGTGGACGCACTACTCCAGAAAACTCATAAACTCTTAATCTGTCTGCTATTGTTATTTTTAGTTATGAGCATTTTCATATATTTTTGATCGCTTTAGAGGGAATTGCTTCTTACCGTCTTCCGGAAAGTAATATTATTGTGAAACATCAACCACCATCAAACCGACCGAATGATATCTGAACTTTCAGAGAAATAAGGCAAAAGAATGACGTTACTGGCATATTTGGGCCACATCAGTGAGCACAATGACCTAATTTTAGTATACCCAGTTTCAATTTCTCTTTCCTTATAATGTTTTACTCAAGGAACCTTGACTACGCTCTCTTCTAATAGGTACTCCAATACTTACCACAACAAGTTGTTATTTTTCGCCTAGTGCCGGATGAAGTAAAAATGGGAAACGAGGTCTCTCCCATGAGCACCAAGAGCACCTCGTTGTTTACAAAATGATTCCAGAGGTCAAAAATGCCCCATACAATCCATGCACTTCATATTGGGTTGCCACGGGATATTCATCCGTTGCAAAAATGGGTAGTTTGAAAATTATTTTTGGTACTGGCCTACCTCTTAGGGAGATGTTTTATTTACTTTGGTTTTACTAGTCAGCAGTGAGAAATTACACAAAAAGAAATTTTGACGATGAACGATGACGTTTTTTTTGCTTTGTTATACTAATTTTCGCTTGCATCTTGCATCTTGACGATTTAGTACGTACTTGAATAGTACGAATCGGGTTTTCCGTATACTACAATATCAGTACTTGTTTTTATGCGGGTAATCGTTAAAAGTACATCTTACCTGCATGTAATGAATTGATCTGTTGTGAAGGATGGAGTGGCCGTGTGGCTAACCTTTTTCAAGGGTAAAAATTCTTATCTTGTATAACAAACCATGACACATCTGTGTTGTTTCCAATCTCTATGTACTGCATACAGTTTCTGAACCCACAACCGTAGTATATAGCTTAAGATACACAAAATCTGTTGAGTGATTTCTCATAGGGTTAGGGTTGCTGGTTCATTCGAAACAAAAGTAATTGTAAATCCAACGCTCATTAAATATTATCTTTCCCACTAAGCCACAAGACTACACGTAGACGTGGGAGTATAACCAGCGGGTTGAAACTTTATTAAATTAACTAAGACCCCAACACCTGAAAAGCAATTCTTTCACGCATTACATTTCTACTCGTCCTCAGAACAAGTCATATAAAAAGTTTTGCAAAAAAGTGTCACCAAAATTTAGTTTGTTAAATTTTGGAAGTGGTCAGATCAGAATCGAGACGATGTCTTCTGAAGACGATTGCTGTAAATTATTCCAAGATGCAAAAGAAACAAGTCAGCCGGCAGAAGCCAAAATTAAAGGTAAAAATACATTTACGTTTTATATCTTTATAAAGTATTTTATACTGCCTTACAAAATAAAATTTTGGTCCATATTCTTGAAACTACTGTTAACAAAAATGTCAAATTATACATGAATAGTAATTAATATTATGAATTTGAGTCTATTTTGTATGAATTTCATTTCAATAACAATGAAAGTTATCAGCTGCGATATAAAATTACAAAATCATGGAATGCAGTCAACATGTCAGTGTGTCACCATAACATAAAGCCAACTGGTTTTGTTCGCATTATGTTGCATGTGAAGCAAGAGTGCAGTTTTGTTACGCAAGAACGCAACCAAGAATCAAAATTATAATATAATTATCCCACGACAGTAATTGGGACTGGGACTGTTGAAATACTTCTTTTACGGTTGCTCTTGTCTTAACATTTGAAATTGGATTATTACGACATCCCTCAAGATTCGAGCAATTCATACCGCGTCACATTATTCTCATTTCTTATTCTCATCATCCAATCTGTCTAATCAGATAAACTTCATTAATTTCGAAATCATTTTTATCGCGTTAAGCTTTCATTGTATTATATTGCTTGTTGGCACGGTGTAAAAACCAAACCGCACAACTCAGCAGTGAATGTATCATGTTATATTTTATTTATCTTTCTTGAGCAGAATTCGACAGCACTTCATGTATAAAATTATTACCACGGTTCAGAGATTACAGAAATATTCCTTAATGTTATTCAACAAATTCAAAGCATGATTCCAGTAGAATTATTGATAATTTAGTGGATCCCTGACAAAGAAAATGTGGCAGTCAGGCAGTTAACAATAAAGTCCGCTTGTCGGTTAGATCAGGCAGACATGGTTGGGCGATTTCGCGATTACTACAGTTTTTCAGTTTTACCGACGGATGTAAATTACGAACAGACTTCTATATTCGATTTTTGTAAATATTCATTTCAACAGGAACTATCCCGAGTTGGCTGAGAGGAACTTTTGTTAGGGTTGGACCTGGAAAATGGACGTTGGAGGAGCACACCATGAACCACTGGCTGGACGGTTTCGCAATTGTGTCAAAATTCTCAATCGAGGAAAATTCAGTAAAACTGGAGAAGAAATTTTTGCAGTCCGATGCATTCAAAAGAGCCCTTGCAGCCAAGAAACCTGTTGTGAATGAGTATGGGACACGTGCGTTCTCTGACCCGAACAAAGGATTTTTCTCCAGAATAGTCTCAAATTTTGTAAGACAATTAATTTTTATAAAACCTATTCAGACTTGAACCACAAGTCCACATTTTTGTTGGCCAAATCAGGTCATTTAGTACAAGTTTCATTGCTTCTGTTTTCTCCGTTTCTTTCGTTTTCAAAAGCAGAGCGTCAAAACTATGAGCATTTCCTTCAATTTCAAGGGTTTGATAAATGTTAAGTGAATGAACTAATGGAATGACTCAAATATATATGTATATTCTAGATCCCTGAGATGTCTGACAACAGCTATTCAACGCCATTCTTATTCGGGAAAGATGTTCATATTTTTGCTGACACAGCATTTTTCCGAGGTGTGAATATGTCAAGTTTTGACGGAGACGGTGAAAAATATGACGTGAGCAAATGTTTCGGTTGCAATGCCCTCAGTGCCCATCCTATGAAGGATGAAAATGGAGACTCCTGGCAAATCGGGTCATCCTTAACAGCCCCATTGAAGTATCTTGTGGTTAAAATCCCGGCAGGGGATTCTGCAAAGGATTCAATTAAGAAGGGAAAACCTATTTGTACAATAACAACTCGATGGAACGGAGCCATGGCTAACGTCCACAGTTTTGGAATGACTACAAATTATATTATTCTAATAGAACAACCCAGTGTCATTTGTTTGTCAAAAATTCTGGCTTCATCGGTCAAAGGCTATGCCCTTAAGGATTGGGTTGAATGGCGTCCACAGGATAAAAATCGATTCTATATTGTGGAGAAAGCAACAGGGAAAGTTATCAAGACTGAATTCATGTCTGCGGAAGCGTTTTTCTTCATGCACGTCATCAATTGTTACGAAGAAAATGATCAGGTAAATATATTCAACTTCCCCGTGTAATTCTGAACAAAATCGGTGAACTTAAAACCAATAACTTTAATAAAATTTAGATCGTTGTGGACGTGAACAGCTATGAGTCACCCAGTGTGATGGAAACACTGGTTATTGCTAAGTTCCGAAAAGGAATTTTTGAAGACTGTGATCATCCGTTTGCCCAACGCTTCATCATTCCTTTGGCAGACGCTTCCAAAGTCCAAGAAAATGAAAATCTTGTTAAAATGAATGGGAAAAGTACAGCCGTAAGAAAAGGAAATCAAATCATTCTGACACCAGAGATTTTAACGGACATTAAAGGAGCTGAATTGCAAAGTTTCAATCGAAAATGGTTTGGAAAGAAATACACCTACTATTATACAGCCGGGACATACAATCCTAGCCATTTCTCACACGCCATTTGTAAGGTGAACGTTGACACGAAAGAAATGATTCTTTGGAAAGAAAATGAATACATTTATCCTGGTGAGCCTTATTTTATTGCAAAGCCAAATGGGACTGAAGAAGACGATGGAGTTGTGATTTCAGCCGTCGCGGACATCAGAAATGAAGTAAAAGATTATCTTCTCATTTTGGATGCAAAAACTTTAACTGAGCTCGGAAGAGCCACGTTTGAAGATACGACGCTCCCATGTGCTCTTCATGGAATCTTCATTCCGTCCGCTTAATATAATATATCGTATTTGTTCCTGTTTTTTCAAAAAAGTTGAAACAACTTTGAAGTTGCAAGGTATAAATAATTGGTATTCCTTGCATGCGAATAAAAAAAACTTATGACAAGGGCAGAGAGTAATCATTAACCTTGGACCATTTCTGTATTACATTTATTTATTTCGTTTACTCTTGTTATCTTGAAATTAGTGCAAAGACAAATTATATGTAACTTTAGAAAATGTGAAATGAAATATTCGAATTAAATCACAAAATGAATCAATAAAATGTTTAAAGAGTAGTGTCTGATTCTTCCCTCATAAAACTGTGGACAAAATGTTCACCCTTTTCAATTTCCCTCCTTAATTCTGGAAGAGCTTCATGAAGAAGATCTTGTTCAAATGACGTTATTTTTCCCATACCCAAATTAATGAGAACACCCTGAGGTCCAAGAAGAATTGGGGATGCAAAATAGTGTGCTTCAGTGACGTCGGATTTTACAAAAGCACACTCCACGACTCCTTTTTCACCTTTTAATCCTCGAAGTAGTGACATAGTGAATCTGGCGGCGGCAAATGCCATGGACAAAGTTGCTGAACCAGAACCAGCCTTAGCATTAACAACTTCTGTACCAGCATTTTGAATTCTCTTCGTCATGATTCCAAGAGCTTGTGGTGGAAAATGAACTTCGGGTTGACATTGAGAAAGGAGTGGAACTATAGTGATCCCGGAATGCCCACCTTAATTTAACAATTCAATCATTATTATATTAGTAAAGTAAATAATTGTTCCACTTCAGTGCGAGTTTAAAGGAACATTTACGTTACAGCCAGAAACATCCGCTCCGGATTCGAAGCGGACGTATATTCATTTATAGCTATAGAGTGAGCTGTACTAGGCTATTCATTAGTAGGAATTCATTTACTATGGCGTCATCTTCCAGATTCGTTTTTAAAAAATTCAAAAAATTCGAAGCATAGACATTCAAAATGTGAATAACGAAGCCAATTACCGATGACTGGGCAATTAACATCTTGTGGATCCATACCCACAGCCTCAGCTATGAAAGTATTCGCTCGAACTACGTCCAAAGTGGTCACTCCAAAAATTCTATGAGGGTCATGTTTTCCGGCAACTCTGAAACCATTTTAATTAATTATTAATTAAAATATAAAATATTTATATTAATATTATAATAAATTATAAAATAAATTATAATTTAATTATTTTAACAATTTCAAATTTATTTTAAACCATATTATTCTGGCCAACCTGAAAATCTCAGAGAAAATCGGGACTGTGCTGTTGACTGGGTTAGAGATGATGGCGAAAAGAGCGTTCGGACAAACATCAACACAAGCGAGTGCTAATTGCCGAACAATGGAGGCATTCGTAGTAAATAAATCATCTCTGGTCATTCCGGGTTTCCTGGGAACACCGGCTGGAATGACGACAATATCACTTCTCACTAGCGAGTCATGGAGTTCTTCCATTCCAACGTATGATTTGACTCTGACCTTTGTGTCTAAGTAACGTAATAATGTAAAATCCATTATTATTGATATTACTATATGTATATTATTACTGATAGGTAAATTGTATACCAATGTGGCTAAGGTCTGCAGCTACTCCGGGTGAATTTATGACGTCAAATAATGCCAATTCATTTATGAGTTGTAATTGTTTCAAAAGAAGTGACAAGGGCTGTCCAATTCCTCCGCTCGATCCAAGAACAGTCACTTTAGTATTTAGTTGTGAGGAAGTAGAAAAGTACGCTTGGCCCATCGCCTTAAAGGCTCGTCGAGACAACATCATAGTTTAACAGTCTTCGGAACAGTGAACTAAAAATATAAATGAATATTTTCAATTACAAATGTCATTTGTATTTTTTGCCCCAATTAAGAAAAACTAGTGATCCGTCCACCAAAAGAATTATATGACAACAAACAAATAAACAAGCTTTGGGGTCTGTGACCTGTTTGAAATTGTTAGCAAGATGTTCTAGTCTGAGCTTGAATAGTTGAATCGCACATGGTAATTCCGAATTACAGTTATGCATGCCTCCCTACCTACTATTTAAAAACTCGTTTAAATCCCTAAAGTTAACGTCTAGGGCGCAATACACTGAATTTATTGTATCGTGGAGATAAAACATGATTAAGATAGTCATCAAGGAACCTTGACTACGCTCTCCTCTAATAGGTACTCCAGTACTGACCACAACGATTTGTTATTTTTCCTCTGGTGCTGAAGAAGTGAATGGGAAATAGGTCTCACCCATGAGCACCAAGAGCACCACGCATCAACACGCATACTCTGTATGTTTGAATGCAGGGGTTAACACTCTAATAGAAAAACAAACAAACAAACAAACCTCGTTGTTTACAAAATGACTCCAGAGGTCAAAACTGCCCCATGCAATCCATGCACTTCATATTGGATTGCAACGGGTTTGCCCGTCGAAAATTCATCCGTTGCAAAAATGGTGTTTGAAAATTATTTTCAGTACTGGCCTACCTCTCAGGGAGATGTTTTATTTACCTTCATGTGATAATCATTATATTAGAGTAGAAATTAACGCACGAGGATTAACCGGAACCGTAACTAAATGCAGCGATCATGAAATGTCAATGTATGGAAGATTGTTGTGTCTTGTGTGAGATATTTTTAAAATACTAGAAAAAAAATCAAGTTAACCTACACCCTATTTTTAACGATAAATATTAAATTTCAAAAATCGAGAAGGTGATATAAAATTTATATCACCTCGATTTTTGAAATTAACCAATATTTAATATTGGTTTGACATTTGCATATTCCTTAAATGTCTTCATTACTTACAAAATGGAAAGAGTCGCTCTTGAATATCCAAAATCGGCTTTACTTTCGCTTTCTACGGCACGAATTAGTGCTACTTGGAAATAACTATGGACTTGTCAACTACTTAAAATGAAATATTATCAGTCGTCAGTCCAGAGTCCTCCTAATGAACATAATTATTCCAAGGTAAATGTTTCAAATAAGTTGTCAAATTACCGCCTATTCTCATGTAGTCTCCTTTTGCCTCGACGAAAACCAAACAAAAAAATCTATTGGTTTTTCGAAATTGTGATTTCTTATTGGAAACAAGAAATTCAAGAAATTGAAATAACCGATAAATATTTGCCTTGGACAAATTATTTATTTTAAAAATCCAAGATTTATGAACCAACACGAACAGAAATTACATATGAGTTGTTTGCCTGCAATCTCGTTTATCGTTATTCCTTCCAGGGAATGTTCTCTCAGTTAGCGATTGTCTTACGCTCCATGCACTCATTTCATAGTCTTTATATAAACAACATTTATTTTAACTTGAGTGATAGGGTACTCCAAAGTAAGCACAACATGGCGAGTATAACTTGCACTTTCATTGACACTAAACCTACGGATTTTCTAGTAATTTCTGCTTGCAAGTGGCAGGAAAAATATGAGTTGACGGCGGATTTACTTTTTTTTTGTAATTAAAATTTTGACTTGAGAACCGTAAGTGGCTAAATTAGTCAATTCAGGCATTTAAGTCTCATTCTTAATAATTCAGGCTTGACTCATTTTTAAAAATAATTATGACTAATCTTAAGTTCAAAATCATTAATGATGGACACGATGTTAAAATTTATTGTGACATGAGTAGAAAAATATTAAGCGGAGTCAATGCTCCACTTTTCGTTTATAGTCTTTAACATAAGGCTGATACATATGTGAGTATTGTACATGCGCGCAGAGCGTTGTATCTGAGTTATTACGTGTATTAACGTGCAAAGCATTTT
>JAQFYE010004137.1:0-13929 GCA_034694305.1 Protaphorura glebata
AATTTTCGGAATGAAAAGAAATACAAACGGTTTCAAATAAATATTGTGCAAAGCGTCGCTCAAAATATAAATAGGAATAATACAAAATAATTTTCGTATTAATGATACAAGAGTTACGTGTGATAGAATTGAAATGTAAAGGCCACGCGTATTCATGACAACATACATATTTATGATCACATAATATAACCAAACAAAACAAAGTCAAACGGTTTGGTCGACGTTCGGTGCCACCTCCGACATAAATTGAAAAGTAAGATTACGTTGTCAAAATGACTCGTAAAAATGCAAAGCGAAAACGCAAACAAGCGAATCAAGAGACATGCAAGCGGATTCGACAAAGCCCACTTGAAAACTTGAAGAAAACACAAGCACAGACTGTAAGTCGGGAAAACGGAGAATTTCGTGCGAAGGAACAAGAACGGGACACCGATGCTCGCAAGACTATTCGGCAAAACGCAGAAGTTCGTGCACAGGAACAACAACGGAACCCCGATGCTCGCAGTACTATTCGGGAAAACGCTGAATTTCGTGCGAAGAAACAAGAACGGGATACGGATGCTCACAAGAATAGTCGGACAGATCCAGACTTTCGCGAAAAGGAACAAAACCGTAATACGGAAGCGCACACAGCGAGCAAACTGATTCCCGTCGTACGTGACCGTGACCAACTTAAAAATACAAAGGAGCATCAGTTATATATTTTACGTTTGCTATAAGTAACAGAGTATCAGTACACTATAAACACTGATAATACAGCAAGCAAGAGAGTTGCGAAAGACGGACTGGAATGCTTTGGTACACGAATTTAAGAAGATGATAGCTACTGCCCCGGATTAAGTCTGTTGAATTTGCTACGGGCTGTTCTTTCCAGCTAGTATTCGAATGTTGTCCAAACAATTTGTTGACGAACACTCTGGAACCTTGTCTGATTGGCTACGAAAAGAATGCCAAATGCCACATATGCAATATGCTATGCCTAACATGCTTTGACGCTGTTAATCATGACAAAATGCCAACCTTGTGCGAGGCCAGCGGGCTTTCCTTCCCTACTGTCCCAGGCGTTCTGAAGGTGAAATGATAATATACATCCAACATGGGGCACATATTAACGATGCGTTTGGAATAATAATTTTAGGATTTGACGGATTTAGAGGAGCTGCAGCCATTCGGCTGCAGCTCGTATACCATTCATGCAAATAAGGGCCTTGGGAGCAGGTGGACAGTTTGGACTGCGTGGAAATGTAGTTAACGTAGTGAATGACATCGATCTGTGCACCTCGTCGATTCCAAGAACCCTAGACGAATCAAGAACAGTCCCGGTGATGTTCATGCGTACACTGAAGGGAAAATCCCCCGTTTACTACGAAGCCATCAGACCAGCAAAAGTAATTGCTGCTGCGGAATACCTCCTAAATACACAACTCTATCGGGATGAAGGGATTGTCTTGTCCAGAAATTGGCAGCAGGAAACAGGTAAAATCAGACAAAATTACATACTTATAGGAAACAAAATGACGCCTACAGGTTATGCTCAAAATTGCATAGACTGATGCAATGTCAACGGCGGTTAGCGGTACACAGAGTGCGTCTAGTGGAAGTGAAAGTACCTCTGACGAAAGCAATACCAGCTCATCTGAAGACAAAGAAGGAAATATTCATATGGAGCGAAAAGTTGGTCATGACACCATGCAGCTTCAAGAGGAGGATCTCTTCAATACGGTTATTAAGATGGCTCCTGGGGAAGGGAAGCAACCAGTGTCATTGTTATTCCATCTAAATGCCGAGGTTCTGTCGTTTCCAAGAATCTATGGGGGTGTTAGAAGGACCGAGACCACTGCTGTTAGAGTTTCCGCAAGAGATCGTGCAAAATGGGAAGCCCGATGTGTTGGCCGAAGAGCTTGCACGCCAGTGAAATTATTCCTTACATACAAGCGACTGTTGCTGGCTCGAGTCGCCTCAGCAATTACGCTATGTTTGAGGAAGAAGAAGAACTCTACAGGAGCCAATATCACCGTGCGTCAACTGCGCAACTCAGAATTTGTCGCGTCCCTGGTACAGCACGACGATGGGTTCCGGGTCCTAAAGGGTATCAGATCGTCTCCAGCCTATTGGGAATGTCAGCAAAAGAAGGTGATGGCAATGATCAGGCAATTATACATACCAGCATTCTTCATGACACTCTCTGCGGCAGAAATTGGTACAACTATATTGGCTTGCCCACGGACGCAAGTTCTCACCAGAAGAAGCTGTAAACTTACCTTGGGTAACGAAGTCGAAGCTAATCAGAGATGATCCAGTAACCTGTGCCAGGCACTTTGACCATCGATTCAGAGGTCTGCTAAATCTTTTAGTGAAGCCGGCCGGTGGCATATTTGTCACCGATTGGTACTTGAGGTTTGAGTTTCAACTCCGCGGCTCATTACATGTCCACATGTTAATATGGATCCCTAATCCGCCACGATTTGATGAAGAAGACCCAGATTCTCAACAACAATGTGTTGACCTGATTGACAGCTTCATCTCATGTGATCGACTGGTAGATAATCCGGAAATGGAAAGACTGAATCAATTGCAACTCCACAGGCACTCACACACTTGTCGCAAGAAAAACAAGTCGGGAAAGAACTGCCGATTTGGCTTTCCAATACCACCAATGCCTTCGACCTCAATTCTAACACCCCTGAATAAAGATACGGACAAGGATACTGTAAAGGAGGCGAAAAAAAATTGACATCTTGAACAAGAGACTGACCTCTATGGGACGCAAGTTCAAAGATGTCATTCCATTTCAACAGTTTTTGGCGAGTCTAAGTATGACGTGGAGTCAGTATTTACTTGCAGTTCGGTCATCATTGCAGAGACCAACTGTAATGCTTAGACGGATGACGAACGCAAGCTACATTAATCCTTACAATGTGAAGATCCTGTCATCCTGGCAAGCAAATCCGCTTCCCTTTGCGTACTATTATCATTCCCATCAAAAAGAGTCATTGTTTATGCAGCTAATTCGACATAAACGAGAGAAATATGACCAACGCACTTCTTGAAATTGAGTCTCGAATATTCAAACGTCACCGGGATAATCAGCTGAAAGAAAAATTAAGACTTACGAAATCGTAATAAGGAATGACATAAGGTAGTACGATCAATTTAACTATACCTGATCGTGGTTTGCGCACTCTCGAAGAAACACCATTCGGTCACTCGTTCTATTCAAATCCAATTTGATTCCGTTTGCCATATCAAACTCAAAGACTCCAACAATACTCACCAAAACGTTATTCGGTATACTCAATGTGTCTACGAAGTGCTGCATTTCAGTGTTTGTAAACCATGCTCTCGCCATAACAAAATCATAAAATCAGATACTCTAATATTTTATATAACCGTATTTATTCTGATATTTTCATTCTACAGCGTAATATTTTCTTTTCATGTTTTGTATTTGTTGACAACCTTGCTAGGTTGTTTGTTTGGTTGATCCAAAGGTGACCCTTTGAATCCCTGGCCAACCTAACGGACAATGCTCGAAACATTTTTTCGTACGACTTCTTCTTAGTTTACAACTATTTATTATATGTATAATACGGAGACAGACAATGGAATTCGTTGGCGGGCAAACCTTTGACAAATGTTAACTGGAATGAATGTGGGAAATCCGGTTTGATAATACCTTTTGTCCGAACATTTATTTCACGTTGCACCCGCAGAGCAATAAATTTTTTTTTTTAAAAAATACATTGTGGTCAGGAAGCACCATCTCCAGAATCTCTAGTCAGCAAAAAAAAGGAACCGCATGTGTCAAATGCAAATGAGGTTTATATCGGGGTTATGAACTTTGTAGACCACAATAATAATGAAAATACGACTGCCAGTTCCAGTTCATAGAATAATGATTGTGTTTGTCAGAAATTAACGGTCATGTGTATTTTTTTTATCCACTGTTTACTGCCCCGAAAAATAAATACAAGTCAAAAATATTTATATATGTCACATTGTCAACTTCATTAAATTAATATTAAATATTAGTAGTATGAAAATACGCGTTCCCGTGGTGTTAATAACCGCGGTGTTAATAATAACATTAATAAAAAAAGGACGTGATGTTTGCGTTAACTGTTTTCCGGTTCGGTGTGGCTCGCATTGCTCACACTTCCATTTGCATTAACGGTCTGAGTTTTCTCTCCATATTTAGTCCAAAATGAGACTTGACATTTGGATCGATGTCCAGTTCTTTGATCAAACATGGAACAAGATGAGAATGGAGGGCAATATAAATGTAGACTGACGGCCGGTTGAACGTGACTTAGATTTTCTACACGATGTAGTCCAAGGAAGTCTAAGGATTATAAAATAAATATTAATTAATTAATAAAAATTAAAAATTAAAAAAATATAAAAAAAATTATAAAAAATTCAAATTTAGAAACTAAAAATATTAATTAAATGATTAAAATAATTCCTATTAATATTAAATTAAAAATTGACTTACCACGTATGTAGCAAACATCATTGAGTAAAAGTGGTGCCCTAAAGATTTCTTTCATGTCTTCTTCCTTTTCTGGATCTGGCCAAGATAATCAAACCTCACTGAGCGATCCTTCTAAAATTTTCATGAAGCAGTGAGCGTCTGCATGATCGTGAACAGCTGATCCATGAGATTCACCCCAAGATAAGATCATCAAGTTGAATTTCCCATTGCCCTCGTCCACAAGATTTCGAGTATATCTGCGACATATGAAGGATTTCAAAATTATTACATTTCGATGCCAATTTTTAATTTTTGCACTACGTTTTTGCAAATATTACCTGTACTGATGAAATTTTGCGAATTTTTTCCAATCTGCTGTATTACTTTTGACTTATTACTGACTTATTAGATTACTTATTCATTAACTCCTGGATTTGTTCGATGCTCACATGGTCAGAGTCAAACACTTTGTGTAAATTTGAGAAGGCCATTTGGTATTCCGCCATCTTGAATTTTCAACTCGCACAATTTTATTTAGGCAAACGGGACTTGGATTTTTAAAATGTAATGTCAATTTGAAGCATTTCGCAATCTGTGTGTAATTTTTATTTATTTATTTATTTATTCACCAAAACATCCAATACAATCGTCGATTACGTTGTAAACCTGTATTAATATACATGATAACCTTCTAGATAAATAGTCACGCAGAAGATAGATTGACATTTAAATTAGTTACGTATTAACAAAAATGGTACCTCTTCAACAAAAAACACTAGTTATTAGTACCAATTTTCCAACCTGGCGCAGCACAATCTAATTCAAAATTAAAATTATGACTTCGAATTAAAACGAATACAAAAAGATCTGTAAACATTTCGCTAAAAATTTGTTAAATTGAAACAGTTAATATTGTTGTAAATGATTCTGATTACGACTTACAATGACGTTCACCATTCACAAACAACACATCCCCTCTGAAGTGTACCTTGTTTCCTTGATGTTTCAACAATTTTGCCGTGGGAAGTAGCCGAGCCTTGCGTTGTCTCTGTTCTGGAGTCAGGTCATCGGTTATGCTAATTTTCGCACCGGAGAGTTTAAAACAATTATAGAAAATTTGTCTTTTATCTTCACTGCGTGACAACTTGACAAGAAAAGACAGTTTTATTCGGAGTAGGTTTTCAAAGTGGGATCACAACGATGTCTTTTAGTTCAACAGTTAGGTTCCCCTTAAGAAACTTTGTCACAATGACTTTAGGTTCTATTTTAGGTACATCTTCAATAACAATTCCATGAATTATGACATTATTTCTCTTTTCAGACATCTCATGATAACACTTTTTAGACGAGAATTCTTGAACTTTGTCGTTTGTAAGTTTTAACTCTCTGCGGCAATTGTCAAGTAGGTTTTTTGTAATTTCAACTTTCGCTGTTTGCTCGTTTAACAATCGCTTAGTATCAACAAGTTCAGCTTTTACGGATTGAAGTTCACCAGTGATTGCAGCTATGTTGGTATTCAGTGAATTTTCCAATCCAGAGTACAGATAACCATTGAATTGAATTGAATAATAATGAAATATTATTGCTCAATTTTCAAGATCATCTTTCTTAATTATTTTGATGCAATCTGCTCGTATTTGACATTTCCAATTAGTTCCAGTTTACTTTCTTTTCGTTTCATTCAGTTCTAGTTTCTAAAACTTTATAGTTCTAGTTCCAGATTCAGATTCAGGTTCAGATTCTTTTATTCACAAATCAATGCATATCATTTCTCACAACAATAAGAATAAATCCCGATTGATCCATCAGTGAGTGTTGCATCAGTGTGACGAAGAAGAGTTTTAGTAATAGCTTATCGGAGAAATAATTACGATGGTTTAGACTCTAATCCTACCGCTTAATTTTAGATGATTTTGGTGATTAATCAATAATTTTATAACAATAAATAGAATTATTTGCTTCATAAAGTATTAATATAACAATTCAGTAACATATAATGCGTATTTAATTAAATAAAATCATCCGACCTCTGCGAGATTAGGTGATCTTTCAGTGAGTTTTTAAAATTTTCGACACCATGATCTAGAGCTCTTATATGATTTGGTAAAGCATTCCAAGTTTTAACAGCCGCGAAATGCAATGCGTTTGATGTAATTGCCTTCTTACGTTCTGGGATTTTCAGGCCAGCAAATGTACAACTTCTTGTTTGGATATGGTAAGAACGGTTTACACTGAGCGTGAAATAAGCCTTGTGCGCAGCAATATTATTTTTAAATCGTAAATATTTAAAAATCCTTATGCATGTTAGACATTTCAACCTCTCGTAAAACGTTAATAGTGAGCAGGATGTATATAAATCATTTAAGTTAATATTCGCCAGACTTTTGGATCTTTTCGCTTTTTTCTGTTGTTTGTTTTTACAATTCGCCCAAAATGTTTTCCTAAAGTATTTGGCGTGATTTGGGTAAAAATATGTGATCAATAGCATGTTGATGTTTTTTTTTAATTTGATAATCCCAAGTCGGGAGACAAAAATCAACTATTGGTAGTGCATATGTCTTTATTAATTCGTGCGACGTAATATACGGAGTAAATGACTTATTGCGGATGCCCAGTCTGTCTGTCTGTCCGTCCGTCCGGCTGTCCGTTATAAAGATATGGGACTATTACCCAAAAGTGCTCCTGACTGATGTTTAGGCTCCAAGGTAGTTGGTTAGAAATGCCTAGAAAAGTTAGAGCGCGACTAAATGGTACATGGCTAAGCACGGGGTCTACCTATGTTTGTTTTGGGAACGTATAATACAGATCGCAGACAGCATCGAGGAAACACAAGAGAAGCAACTAGAGAAACGATACAAAATGTTTCACACCAACGTTGTGCAAAGCATCCATAAAAATATAAATGGTAAAAAGATAAATAAAAAAATTTGGAAGCAATAATAGAAAATAATTTTTCTGATGAAGAGGAAAGAATGACATGAATAGAAGGGATACCTCTTAAACCGATCGGTAAGGAAGCAAAGTACCTTACCAGTTGGAGGAAAAGAAATTTGGGGAAGCAATAATGCAAATTAATTTTTGTAATGAAAAGAAATACAAAGGGTTTCGAATCCATATTGTGCAAAGCATCCATAAAAATAGAAGTAGTAAAGAAATACAAAAATAATTTTGAAAGCAAAAATAGAAAATAATTTTTTTAATCAAGAAAAAAGAATGATATGCTTGGAAACGTGAATAGAAGCGATACCTCTTAAACCAATCAGTAAGAAAGCGAAGTGACTTAGTAGATTGCGTAAAAAGATTTATGGAAGCAATGACAGAAAATAATTTTCCTACTGAAAAGGAAAGAGTGATATACTTCGAAATGTGAATGGAATAGATACCTCTTAAACCAATTGGCAAGGAAGCGAAGTGCTCGAAAATAATATTTGGAATAGAGAGAAATGAATGGTATTTTTGTGAATGTAAATAGAATACTTCTTAAACATAGTTGGTAAGGAAGCAAAGCACCTTCCTAGAATGAGTAAAAGAAATTTGTGGAAGCGACAATACAAAATCATGCCTGTAATGTACAGAAATTAGAGATATACTTTTTAAGTGGGAATAAAAATTTGTGGAAGCCTAATAGAAAATAATTTCTGTAATGACGAGAAATGAATCATATGCTTGTAGAATAGACGTTAGATGCTTCAAAAATTAATCTAAAATATCACTATTCCATACAGCTGCTTCCAAGATTGTATTCATGTATAACTGATATATATGGATGTTTCCAAAATTTCTATAGTAGATTACTATTCTACAGCAGCTTCCAAAATTGTAACGCTGTATAGCTGACCTATAGAGATGTTTCCAAAATTTCTATAATGAATAATTCTTCTATATAGCTGCTTCCGACGTTGTTAGTCTATACTGGTAGTGTTGGACGCAGCTATATTTTGTATAGCAATTCTAGATAACCGCTCTATATAGCTGCGTCCAATATTGTTAGTTATATTGCTCCTCATAACCAGAACTGCACGGCTTTTCTTTAGTTTTCAACTATTTTATTAAGATTGAAAGGACCCTCGCGTTTATTTTGCGTTTAACTTTATGGATACCCCCCAATGTTTAATTTTGTCTCTTTTCCACAGACTCAAAATGTGACTTAAAATTGAATGCTGTGTCAAAGGTGATACGTAAGTATTTAAAAAATGAGACTTCTACCATTAACTTTAATATCGTGGAAATCAGATATTTTCATCTTGCCACCGTTTAAGAAAACCATTACCTGGGTTTTTACAAAAAATATTTAATATATCAAGTCGTATTTCATTTTCCACTGCCATTGATTTTAAGTCTTTTCCGTGTAAAGCCATAAGAAGGTCATCTGCAAAAAGTGTGTGAAAGATTTCTTTCAGAATATCAGACACTTGTTTGAAAAGGAGTAAGAACGGCGGTGGTCCTAATACTGAGCCCTGGGTCACGCCCCTGTTGAAAGTGTACTCCTTTGAGAGCTTTTCACCCGTTTTTATCTTGAATGACCTGTCACAGAGATAAGAGCTAATAGTCCGTAATAAGTAATTCAGAAATTTAATCGTATTCCTCATTTCCTTCATAAGGGTACCATGGCAAACATAATCAAAATCTTTTCGTAAATCTATAGAGGCTGCTAAAACAAATTCTCCATTGTCAATCTTGAAAAAAGCATATTTAGAAAAAGTCATTAAAGCCGTGTTGCCCGACCTTTGCGTACGGAATCTATGTTGAGAGTCACTCAGTTGATTTTTCCTTTCTAATTTTGTGTAGATTCTGTTTTTAAGGACTCTTTCGAAAAGTTTTGACGCAGTAGGTATGTTGACCATAGTAGTTAGGCATATGCCAGGGTAGGGCCCAATACAGATATCGGCCTTGAACTTGAGTCAACGTTGCTCAAATCAAACAGAAACGTCTCGTCAAGACCCGAACAATCTATCTGTTCGAACATGGCTTTTGCATCAGGGGACTCACCACTAAACTTGACCAACGTTGTCCAAATCAATGTCCTTGCTTGTCAACTCCCCGGCCAGGTCCAAGTCATGGCGTTGGTTTGAGTCCATTTTCACCTTCAGGAAAAATATTTCATCAGGATTGCCGTTGCGTTTGTGGAGGCTGCTGTCTCAGTAATTCCCAACCATCTTCCCCTTGGGATTATCAAAATACTTCAATAAAAATTGAGTAAGTTACCTTTGTTAATTATATCAGAATTAAATATGTTGATTAATATTTCAACGTTTTCTTGAGTGAAAATATACTAACTGCTTAAAAACTAATTTTAATTATTACAATTTTTTGAAGATTATTTTTCGTTCTGTCTTTTAGAACTTCCCCAGAGTCATCACAAAGTGCTTCACCCACTATTCACTTATATCCTCACTCACTAGCAGAATCATCGTACATCATATTTCGATCTGAAGGAATTTTAGTTCAAATGATAACGCGATTTAATTTTCTAACCAACTAACAATTTCAATTCATCAGAAATATCCAAACTTTGACTTATTTTTTACAATTTTATTATAGCTATTTTTACGATTAACAATTTTTAAATTTTAAAATTAACGCTCCTTTATTTGTCATGGTTAACGAGTTTCATGTAACTAACTGATTACAATTAATTAATTAATTAATTGTTAAATATTGTTGAAAGTTAATTAATTAATATTTTTGTAGAGAATCTTTTTCCGGATCCTGGATCAGTCCACCATGTAACGCTCCTAACGGTCTTTGTCGGATGAGACCCCTACAGATTCTACTTCAAATACGTCAATGATGTGTGCCAATTTTTCTCCGCAACAACACCCTCCGTCACCACCATTACATCCATCAGTTATGTGGTCATTATCCATGTGTCCTTCGCCAGTAGCTGGACAATCCCACGCGGAATATTTACAGCAAACCCCCTCTTCTTTAATTCGTGATAAAAAGACAGATGTGTTGTCCATGGACATATGTAAATTTGGATGACTTCCCTACCATCTCGGAGGAAGAGATGCAAGGTATGCTTGATAACATGAAGCAAGAATGTGCCTCTCCTTATGTTTTGAAGACAATGATTTGAACATGATGCTGAGCAATTTGTAATTATTTATCTTTAATTTGTAATTTTTTCATCGTAATTTTTAAACTTGCTTGGACAAATCAATTTTTTATTTGCCGCTCGTTGCCCGCAAGCATTTGCCCGCCGCCCGCTATATAGATAGTTATATATACGTAGCTAGATATAAATTAAAATTATTCCATCGAAAGTTATCTAGCTGTCAACATGTATTCCTGTCACGCGTGTAATAAAACTTTTACTAGAAAATATGATTTAACTCGTCACAAACTTAACTTTCACGATGCTAATATGATCGAATTAGGGAGAAACATAGGCCCTCGCCAGGAAAGTAATATACAAGCTAATGTATGTGATAAAAGAGAGTCACGCCCAAAACAACCAAGATACATGGAGGCAATGCATAAATCCGAAGATTTTGGAAATACATTCAAAGCTCCATTCTCGATGGTAATATTGTGAATGCCACAGAGTGGTAAATCCACACTTACAAAACGTTTACTTGAAAGACGAGATGAAATGTTTGATCAGCCAAACAAAAAGATATTGTTACACCGAATATCAGCCAAAATTATTTTGGCTGATTAATTGTATTAAGTATTGAAAAGGAAAATTCCTTCAATTGAATTCTGCAAAGTATTACCAGTTGAATATTCTGATATATCAGATGATCATTCCATAATTGTTTTGGACAATTTGATGAATGAGGCTAGTAAATCCGATTCTGAATGTGCAGCATTCACTAGGACATCTCACCATCAAAATGTGTGCCTGATAATTCTTGTTCAAAATTTTTTTCACAAGAATTTGTAGAATATTACATCCTCATGCCATTATTTATGTATTATAAAGAATCCTCGAGATTCGAGTTTCTTATCCTATATAGGACGTCAGATGAATGGTGGAAAGAAGAATGTTGTTCTGGAGGACGCCTACAATGATTACATTAAGAAACCATATGGATACGTATTTATCGATACAACACAACAACAAAATGACAAATATCGAATACGGAATAATTTATTTCCAGAGAATTGTACAATTTTTACAAAAAATGATTAAATAAATATTTGAATTTTTCTGTGATATAATCTACATTATTTTCATAGCACTTCACGTGCATGATGGTAACATATCTCCGTCCATCCAAATCCGTTTTGATGACAAGGTCCGATTGAAATCTCCGCTTCCTTCTTTGACGATTTATCACGTATCGGGCATCGTATGATTTCAAATGTCTAATCTTCATTCCGTAGAACTAATAGCAACCTTTCTATGAGATCCTCAAGTTGACGACTTATATTGATCAATTCCTGACTTAATTTCATCAGTTTTCCAAGTTTACGTTCTTCGGTTTTTTCTTCTTCATCGAATGATTTATCAATATTTTCTATAGCATCACCCGGAACCGTATCAAGCACTTCCTTGATAGTTCTTCCAGCTAGCAAAAATTTACGTTTCAGAGCATCCTTGATTTTGTCTTCCGTCAAACCAAAATCTGTGGCTGCACGAACGTGTGCTAAATTGAATAAATCCTTCAACGTTGTGTCTGATAATTTTTCTTTAATTTCTTTTGAAGGTAAAGAATCACCGTTTCCACAAACGTCCATGATATTAACTGTGGTCGACAGATAGTAATTGACTGTCGTAAAAAGTACCTGCAATGCGGGTTTTATTACTATCTTCAAGTTTTACGTTCCTGGAATAGTTTCATGTACAGAGGTAATAGTATAAACGTCTGGCAGGAAACCTGACATATAACCTTTTTCAGAAACACTTTTTTTTTGTCACGAGAACGTTTTCGCCAGCTTTAAATTTTGAGGGTTTATAATACATGCTAGTCAGCTGACCATACAAATTTGTTCCATTTCTTCATTTTCTTTGGATACTTCATTAGGTGTCATTTTTATACTTCTGTGGTAGAAATTAATATAAAGGTTTTTAAAGTCTTGTATTTTATCAACAAACTTTCTAGTCTTATTATGTGTCATGTATCTTGCAACTTAACCCATAAATGTCCGGATATGTCGTTCAATTGTACAACATTTTAGTTCAGAATTTACGTAAAACAAGTGAATATTATTAAGCTTCAAAAATGATTTGACTTGACGATTTAAAAAATTTTTCCCTACATCACATTGAAATTTTCTAAGTAAAACACCCGCTCGTGCAAAAATTTTTTTCAGAGCCTTAAAGTCACTTCGGCTTTTTTATTTGGGATGGGTTCAACACATGCTTTCTTTGAAAAAATATCCATCACGCATAATAAATAGCGTTTTCTGTTGTTTGCCCCACTATACCTTTGAATATCTGCCAAGTCCATTCCCCACTGATCATTAATCCCATTTACATAAACACGTCTTCGTGGAAACTTTTTAAAAACAGGATGATGAAGGGTATAGGCTGGAATCGATTTAAAAAATTTCTTTACAGTGCTACATACCCGTCTTTGAATATTTTCGATAACCTTAAAATCCTCTAAAACTTCCTGACAGCTTGTAGTTCACATAACGTCTTTTCATGTCGTATGACATCTTCCTAATACTTGTATATGATTCGTCAAGACTATACATAGGGGTGGGGTCAGATGAATTATTAGCCCGTGGAAGCAGTCCTGCAAAGGGCTTATAAAATTGTCCTGTCTGTCCGTCTGTCTGGTGCAATGCTTCTCACCCCACCTCCTCACAGTATCAATGATATCAACACAACTTCGCTTAAAAACTGCTTTAATTTATATACTTCTTATACTGCACGATTACTATTTATCAATGACAGCTTAAACCAATATGTTACAATTGGTAACATATTGACATACTTAATAGAGGGCGTCATAAAGTAATTTTTTGCTTTAATCTCATTGGTATCATAAGGAATTCAAAAAGGCTCCTGACTCAGAAGTCATATTGAACTATCTTGTCGCAATATAGCCTAAGCAGTTTTCAAATTTTAAACGCTTCCATAATGTATCAGTATGATGTGATAAGATCCGTAACGTTGGAGATATGGTGGTCAGATTTCTCGTTTTCCCCATCTCTCTCCAGCAGGTGGTCAGATTTCACATTTTCCCCATCTCTCTACACCAGGTGGTCAGATTTTTCACTTTCCTCATCTCTCTACAGCAGGTGGTCAGATTTGTCAATTTCCCCATCTCTCTGCAGCAGGTGGTCAGATTTCTCATTTTCCCCATCTCTGTACAGCAGGTGGTCAGATTTCTCATTTTCCCCATCTCTGTACAGCCGGTGGTCAGATTTCTCATTTTCCCATCTCTCTACAGCAGGTGGTCAGATTTCTCATTTCCCCATCTCTCTACAGCAGGTGATCAGATTTCTCGTTTTCCCCATCTCTCTACAGCAGGTGGTCAGATTTCTCATTTCCCCAT
>JAQFYE010004138.1:0-13927 GCA_034694305.1 Protaphorura glebata
CGATGCTGTGACGTCAGAAAAACCTGCTGGGTTATGGGTATACGTGAGACTACGTACATAACGCTTTACAACTATTGTTTTTTTGTATTGTCGCCCAAACTTTTGTACAGTATAAATTTTTTCTGTGGTGTGGTACAATATGTTACATTTAAAATTTACCATATTGTCAAAAAAAATTATTGGTAAGACTGAAACCATATGTTCTCGTCCACAACATGGAGGGCATGCAGAACGCAAACACGATCATCAAAGTTGCAAAATTCGGTGATGTATTATATGTATTCAATAATACATCACCAAATCATCATTTAATAGTAAGGGTTGTCTATTTTACAATCCTCTTGGCGGCGTGGACTCAGAAGTTTTTCGGTACCAAGAATTTCCCTGTAATTATTGAATAAGGATAAAATACCACTAACTAATGTCTATGGTGTCTCACCTCTTAATTTAGTATCTTGGCCAGAATTTGCACGATTCGTTCGTGGATTTTTACAAGTGTTATGAACACTACACAGGATGATGTAATGTGCGAACAGGAAAATCAGTTTTAATTTTTAACAACTAAACAAATGTATGCGTCGACTCGACACTAAAAGTTCCATTGGTTGACTGACTCTCTAGGCTGCTAGGTTTTTCGGACGTCATTCCCGCGCGGAGATAAATTTGAATCAGGTTTTTTCGCTTTCAATGTACCCCTGCCATACCCCTAGCTTTACGTACTCTGCAGTAATATCGTAGTTCTATAATTGACTCTTTGAATTAATATTCAAATTTTTAAGCTTGTAATATCACAATAATAAATGCAAGGACAAGAAACCATTGTGTCGTGTCTACTCGTCCTGTTCAAATTACGTCTTAGTCATTCAAGTCCAACTAAATACAATTATTATAGTAACGTAGAAGGAAGATTGAATCGCCCCAGCTTATACAGTGGTGATTTTTATATCACTCAGATGCAAGGATATTGTAAAATTACAATTTCAAACATTGTCGGCTAACTTGGACCGGCTGTCGCCTAAATTGTATATTATTGAGCCGACTGTCGGCTGCAACTTAACCGACAGTCGGCTGATTTTGACGGCCAAATTGTATGAATTGTTGGCTGTCGCCCAAGTTGGAGAATCGTCGGCCGTCGGCTGTCGGCTAAGTTGGATCCCGAAACCGACAATTGTCGGCCAAATTGCAGATCCAGCCGACATTTGTCGGCCAACTTAGAGTCGACATTGTCGGCTGTCGGCCAACTTGGAATTCCCCGTACGAAGACATGTAAATGCAGAAGAGTCAATGGAAGTACATTTTCAATTATTTCGTGTTGAAGCAATTAGAACCCTACTGCAGGGATTGCACCTGAGATTTCTTAGTTGAGTGGTTAGAAGGCGTTCTGCAAATGAATTGTCTTTCATCGCTATTAACAGTGAAAATTTCGGGTATGTAATACATGAACCCCATTCCGATATTGTGGGAAAATACACATCACGGATACCACCTCTTGCATATTGCTCCCTTTTGGCATTTGGGCTTAGGGGCCCATATTTAAGACTCATATCAGCTAGGTCTCTTGGTCGCATCTTAACAATAACCACTTTCTTTAATTACAGAAACAATTAGCCGCAACCTTTCATCGTTCGATCCAGAAAGACAGGAGAAGCCTGATCGCTGAATTCCGGCTAAGAATGTATTTCATATCAAGATAATGGACTCAAGTATGCTGAATTAAAGCTTAAACCTAATGGTATTGGGAAAAATAGCGTTACACGGAATACTACAATTTGGCCGTGCGCCTATAACAAATACGTGGCAAGTTAAACTGCAGGTTCCTTTGCGCGCCCGTGGATTTGGGTAAAAAGTGCTCATAGATTTAATGCGTTCAGTGTGTTTGCAATAGTAGACATTTTGAGCCAAGTGGTAGACAATATTAAGCGAGAAGCTAACGGTTTAAAGAATTTGTTTAGTCTTCATTCCACCTCGAAGTATAACGTCAATATAAATTTCAAATCTGACAACTACATCAAAAACGTTATGGACAAAATAAATTGAGATGCGTCTTTCCACAAAATTTGTATACACTACATTTATATTGTTTCAGTCTTTGCCTTGACATGTACAGCCTTCATGGGACCATTATTAAAGGCGCAGCTACTGTATCAATGTTTCATTCAAATAAATGTCATGCATATACGTCAAGCGGAATAACCATTCGGTTGAATGCATGCATTGTATTTCTTGTCGCCATTTTGGTTCTAGATCTGATCAGTTACCTTGCGTCACAGCTTGTAATTCGAGCATCGACAGAATTCCAAGATTTCAAAATCAAGCTAGGTGGGGACATAGGATTCTCTGCTGAGATTAACGGTGGGTCTATTTTGAAACTTCCGGTTAGCCTTTTCGTAGAATCATTCAAATTGAATGATCAATACACGCCAGAGATATTGTTATCTAAATGTTTCCCTGTCGTCGAAAATACCGTATCTTCCTAATTTCCTATGATTTTTGTGTTCGCGATGAGCTATACCTCACATGTTATGGAGCATTTTTATTTAAGACGTGAGCGCTATATTATTCAATGGATGTATGCTTAAATAGATCGGAGATTGTACTTAATGTGTTAGTACACAGCATTTGTCATTATTGCATGTTTGAATTTTGCTGTCTGTCAAATGATAGCAAATTAAATTTTGATGTTCGGCTGATAACTTTATCGTTTATTTCTCAACCCGTCTACATATGTGTAAAGTTTTAGGAGTATAAATTCACGTTCCGGTTCTTCAATAGTTCGAAAACACGCAGACCACTCGAATAAATAACGTTTAGTCCAACCCGCAAAAACGACCAATCTGCTGTGAATCGTGATATCCTAATAGTTGAACAGAGTTTTAATTTAATGTCGATTTACACGATAAGGGCACGGATTCGGTAGTAAGTCCCCCCTTTCAATTATGGTAAGTTGGTATTCAGAAATGAAATGGATAATATTTAACTAATTTAAACAATTTTGAAGAATGAAGCAAATTTATTTTGAAGCAGAAATCCAGCAAGGTAACTCCAGTCCAGAATACTGAAATCTATTATGATATGAAAATATTTTTTCGATTTTTCGAATTCATTTCGGACGATGCCGGGGACATATTCTGAAGTATTTTTAAAAAAACTTAAATTTTTTTAAGATTAGTTGAAATGAAAGAAAATGTTGAAAAATAAATCCGGCAGGGTGCCTCAGCGATACTGTAGTCAATGTTATAAAAAAATTTCGAAATTCCGAAATGATTTGGGACCGTGCCAGGCGTATTGTCTGAATTTCTTCACACGAATATTAAGATTTCTATTTCTTCATAATTTTTTATAAATCGTAGAAACATTTACAATTAAAATTCTTTGAGAGCGATTCAAGCGTATTTATGTGAACTATAATTAAAAGAAAATCCGAATTTTAATATAAACAGCTGTTGAAGTCGATTGAAATTCAGATTTTCTGAGTGGCGGTCATATTTTCTGAAATATTTCAAAGAAATGTTCATATTTTTAAAATATTTTCGAGATTGACTTCGGGGTGTTACTAATCCGCTCTCAAATAAATTGACAATGTGGTAGCTACCACTTCACCAACAACGTGATATGAGTTGGATCTAACTCGGTTCTAGTCTTAATAAAAAAAATTGGGTTCTATAGGGGTTATTGGTAAAAACAAGAAAAAAAGGATACCAAACCACTCTGTTAGATTTGGCTACATTTCGAATATGTTATAGCCCTTGCCTTAATGAACAACTTTTGTGAAGGTCCCAACGTAATCAAAAAATAATCGCAATTTTTTTAGGTGAATCGGATTCGGAATCAAAATTCAAAATAATCGTAATCGGAATCTAATAACTGGAATCGAAATTTTGTAATAATCGGTATCGGAATCGGAAATCGAAATGGAAATTTTACAAAGTCGGAATCGGAATTTAAATAAAATCGGAATCAGAATCCGAGAAATTTGAGAATCAAAAAAATTAGCACATTAGAACAGTCAAATTATCCTTCTCTAACAAATTAGGTACTACAAATTGGAACTACGGGTTAAGATTTGATTAGTTAACATTTAATACAAATTGGGATTTACATCTTGTGTTATTAACTCAAATTTTTTAATTAAAAAAAAACGAAGAAGTTTATATTTATACTCGTCCACTATTTCCTGTTCCAAAAGCTCTTCGCGCCAATACGGGAATTATTTTGAATTTTGGGTGAAAGTGGTTGGAAGGTGAATCATGAATCATTTATTTTGTTTCTTTTCGTAACCTTGACTTAATTACTCCAATTCCGTCATCATCCACCCAAATCTCACATTTGACTCAATTCTGAGAAATAACTGCCTACCTAAAACTGGTATTTTGAAAATGTGAGGAGAAAATCAAGAGGTAAGTGAACTAAGTAAAACTCTGATTAGCACTGCTAAATATGTCACTGACAAATTGTGGAAGGCAGAAAGGATTGGCAGCGACTGGAAAACATAATTCTTAAATTTTGAATTTCACAGCTACTATTTTATTTTGTTTAGGTTTTTTATTAAAATTAATTGGTCATGGCTGCTTCTAAGTCTGTAACGGCAGCAGCTGCTCCGGCCTCAGTTACAACTCCGCCAATCCTCAAGGGATATTTGAAGAATGTCGTAAGTTTAAACTATTTGAATTTTTTAAATACATTTGATAGACGTAATCTACATTTTTGAAAATTAACAATAGGTACAGAATTTAAAAAATGTACAGAATATTACCCCAGATGGTTGGAATGGGGTGCAGTCGCACTCACTCATTTCTTAAAAATGGGACGGGATGGGAATTTTTCTCTGCAACTGCCTTGCCAGCTAAAAACCGACTTTTTTCCAAAACGGGTCCAACAAAATTTAAAAGATTACATAAAAATATTGCAAAAAAGATAGCATCGGCAGATTTTTTGATAGAAATTATTTTGGACACGTTTCTGTCTAAATACTATTAAGAAGAGTCCGTATTTTGAAGCCAATTTTTACTTAAGCGCTCGTCAGCGCCGCTACGCGCAACGTATTTTCAAATGAAATAGCTCCCTAGATCCGCCATAAGATTCTCTACAAAATGCATATCTCCCTGCTTGTTCGACTCCCTAAGATTGGGCTGCAGGGGGGGGGGTGGTGGCAAAGGTTACGTGCCACCCTGTAACTATTTTACGATTCGGGTTCTACCAACCATTTTTTGGTTGGACTAAATTGTCTGTTTTGGTTCTAACTATCCTAAAATCCTATAGATAGTATAAATACACATGTATATACTATATAATGTATGAGTATATTTACGTTTTAATTTTTTACAGGGAACAGGAAAATACGTCGCATTCAAATTTAAAGATGATTTCACAATGGAATCCGACATCGATGCTGTTTTAACAACAGATCTGGCCAAGACAATTCAATTGACCATCACTCCGGTCACAATACCAAAAGCAGGTAAATAAGTATATTAATTAATGTTAGATCTTTACATCGGGAGATGGACAGACTTGGGTCAATTACATTGGTAATTGTAATTTCAATTACAAAATACAATTACAATTACGTTATTGTAATTGTAATTAATTACTTTCAGAATCCCAGCTCTAATTTGTAATTGTAATTCAATACTTCAGAAATTGTGTGTAATTGTATTTGTAATTTGAAACTGAATCCATATTTTTCTCAATTACTTTTACAATTACTTAAAAAAATATTTTGACCATCAAATAAAAAGATGTAACTATGATGTTAGCACACATAAAATCATCATTTCCAGAAAGTAATTTGAATTGTAATTGTAATTGCATTCTCAATTACAATTACGTAATTGTAATTGAAATTAATTACTTTTCCATTTTTGGCCACGTAATTGTAATTGTGGTTTATCCATGCATTTGCATCAGAATTGAGAGTGTAATTTGTAATCAATTACATTTTTAAAGTAATTGACCCAAGTCTGGAGATAGAAAAATATGTCTCACGTTAAACACTTTTGAATGTTAAATTATTTAAAATAGCTCAAGTTCCAGATGGACCCAAGATTTTTAAATTGGTTCATTGGGATGAGAATATGGACAATTGGATTCTGGACCACTGTGACAAGGAACGAATATTTTTGACGGTCAATTTAATTAATAATTATTTAGGTGTTTGAGATTCAAGCATAATTAATTAAAATTAAAATTGCACCATAGAATGAGGATTCAACGTCTCAAGGACAGAGATGGGTGATTGAAGACGTACAAACGGAAAGTGGGGTTTTAAAAAAAATTAAAGAGTCTCAGGGCACAATGTATCTCACTGCAGAAAAGTATGTTAATATACCTACTACTAAATTATCATTAATTAACTCTCAATACTAATTTGAAAATACTGTCTTACTAATTAATTAAGTTCGAAATAAACGAAATAAAAATACAAAATGATTCGCCTTTTTTTGTAGATTGGATTCGGATGCGTTGGTGTTGAGGAATGTTGAGAATCCACTGGAATTACTTTGGCTCTGGAATCTGAGCCCCGAGAAACCACAAATCATAGAGAAATCACCTCAAAATAGCACCGATCAAAATCTCAACACTGAGAAAATTGTTAGTCCCGAGAAACCACTTGGCACTGAGCAAACACCGAATACTGAGAAAAATCCGAATCCGACAACCGAGGAAACTCCGACAACCGAGAAAAATCCGATAGCCGAGAAAACTCCAACTGTGGAAAAACCGACGAGTGAGAAAAATCCGACAACCGAGAAAACTCCGACAACTGAGGAAAATCTAAAGATGGAGACAGATTGAAATGTCAAGTACAGTTTACAATATTATACCTATTTATCAGTATTCCATCCACGTAATTTAACTTACAATTTGAATTGAAGTAATTTAATAAATTTGCCGTCAGCTTTTTCAACACTTTGTGTCCGCCTCCCCTTTCATATTGTTGGATTCCCCGTTCTGAATCTGATATTTTTTAATACTTCTTCGTTCAGCCCTCAGTCCATCAATGATATTCTCATCACCTCCGAGCGGGGTAATAGCATCCTCAACTGGAATCATCACCACTTCTCCGGATTTAATCCTAAATATTTGAATAATTAATTTTACAATTTGATGAGACACTTTTCTAAAACAAAAATAGTACTAGGGAGACCAAATTTTAATCGAATTGAATTTTCAGTTACATTCAAGCACATAATTGTAGAAAATGTGAATATTTTTCAATTTTTTAGGAAAGCGTAATTATACAAAAATTTTGACTCAATTATTTTCAGTGTGTCTTACCAAGGACTGGGTTTGATTAAGAGGTTAAAGAAATTGATTCCTTTCATTTCAGTCCATCTGAGGAGAATTTCCCATTGATGGATTTGTTCAAGTCTTGTCTCCGTAATGTAAGAACGTGCATCTCTCATCAGTCGCTAGGAACATAATATACATAAAAATTATTGCAATGCGTTTAAAAAACAGAATACACAAATTCTTGGTAGAAATTTAATGGTTTTCCATTGTTAGTTAGTTAAAATGACATGTTTTTACCTCCGTGTCATCCACAGCGAAGGCAGTGAGTAAATTTGCCAAAGCGATTGTCACAATGATTACGAACATGAAAAAAAGAAGACTTCCCCCAGAGGAAGGCGCACTGTCCTGACCCCCTTCATGGAAAATATCCTTGTAGTCGTATTCCCCAGTCATTAACACAAGTACTTTGACGAATCCTTGGACAGGCCCGTCCAATTGGTCTTTCTAATGGTTTTAAAAATTATTTTCAAAATGGGTTCAACGGCAATTACTGAATTACTTCATGTTTCCTCCAAATTCTCAAAAACTGAATTTTTTTTTTATTCATTTATCTCAAGACTTGACATTTTGTCACATGTTAGGACGCATTTTGAAGGAAACGTGATTATTTGACAACCGTTTCGTATTAGGTAAGCTCACACTGCACTGTCAATACAAATATTATGTTATGACGTCAAGTAAAAATATTCATGTTCCCATGGACGGGGGAGTCGGATTCGACCACAACACCACAAGAGACCAATTTTTTTTAATTTGAACAGTATGAGCTTACCTAGTCGGAAAGTTGTGGAATTAAATCGAATGTAAATAAAAAAAAATAAAAAAAAAATACAAAAAAAAAAAATTTAAATTGCAGTGTATGTGCAGTTGTGCAGGAGGATTTATTTTGTCAAATTTCTTACCAGACTTGGAAGTAAGATTTTGAATCCGATTCTGAATGCAAAGAGAACGACAATGACAAAAATTGCGAGGAAACACGTGCGGTAAACAACCTGAGAGGATTCAAAAAAATTAAATCAAATAGAAAATTCATAGTATATATAAAATTACATACTTTTCCGAATGCTGCAATTTCCGTGTATCCCCGTTTTGCAAATTCTTGGGACACCATGAGGAATGCTACCAGAAATCCAAACTATTCAAAATAAATGTTTATATTAGACTCATTCATTAAGTATGGTCCTCTTGTGTACAACAGATAATTGTGAAAAGATTGACGAAATAATAAAACCCTTTATCTAGGTATCTAAGAAATACTTATGTATAAAAAACTTGCGAACACCAGGTATTGAACCCAGGACCTTATGTCATGGAATAAATGTCTGAGATTCTGTTTAAGACTCCAAATGGTGAATTTTTCCAAATAAAAAAAATTCACTTACGGCTGCCGTGTTGTAAAATACAAAGTGAGGTTCGTCAATGAAACATCCGATTCCAGTAATGAATGCCAGAATCACATTTGCCATTTTAAAATAAGAGATCACAGATCGCCAGTCATGAAGTAAGCGGAAGACTTCGTTCAGACCCAAAAGTACAGTTGAAAATAAAAAAATCGCTGCCAGGGTTTTATGGACTCCTTCGTTACAGGCAAAGGCTAACAAAAAGGACAAAATTAACGATTAATTAGGCATAAGTTCCTAAGTACAAAACATAAGTACAAAACAAATGGTGGTTCATTAACTGCGTGATCCCCCAGAATCTTCCAGGCATAGACATACGTAGAGATTTTACAAGGGAACCTCATCATGCCGGAACACCAGGACTTAATAACCGACACCCAATTTTCTAGATCTATTGACATCCCCTGAGTGGTTTTTTGTCGAAATTCACCCATCTCCAAAAATTTGGTCCAAACAGTTTCCGATTAAAAATATTTATTTCTGAATGGAAATGTCTATAGTATGCAAACTGGTGAGTTGTGCCATCTTTTGATTTATTATTGTATACATGAGAAAAAAATCGTTTTTAAAAAAAAACGATGTGCCATGTCCATATTAATTTATTAACAAAATATGTAAGTCGCAAGTCTTAAGTAATGTCGGGGGAATGAATGTTTGTCAGGGCTCAGGGGTTAGGCGAAGATAAAGAATTAATGGGAACTAAAATAAATATTTATTAGTCCCCTTCAATTCGGATTTAATCTTCGCCTTGGACGGATACCGTGATGTGGATGTGACTTCTAACTTCTAACTCTCGTACACATCACATCCCTCAATATCTGGAATTGGAGTAATCGCCAGGTCAGGTCAGACCGCGTAAAATCTTCATCATAAAAATATTAATCTCTCCTCATGACGAACAAACAAACAATTTCTCAAATCCTTCCATTTTATAGGTCGTCAAAAATGTCTATAAACATACACATATAGTAATTTTTTCCGTCAACATTTCCGTAAGTTCCGGTTCTGGCATATTATCCAATCCAATCACAATCACGGCCGGAATTTTATTTTTCATTTTATTTCCTACTGTAATTGACATTTCTCAACATATAGACGTGAAATGAGAAATGACAAAAACAGCATACAGCATGTGATTTACCCACGATTTCTCAACTTTCGAGGGGGAACCACTCGTAGTTTTGCGACCAAATTTTTATGAGATGGGCGAAAAAGAGTACTTTAATTGTGGAGTCGAATTTTGACAAAAACACACTCACGAGGGAGGTACTCAGAGTACAACTCAACGATTTGTCCCAAACTTCTTTATTCTGAAAGACCTTATGCCCCAAACCCTCAAAAATCTCATTAGCCAACGCAACGTTCAAAATTTGATTTTTGTCAATGTTTGAAATATTTTACGAAACCGTGAAGAGAGGGGGGACTCCTATAGTTCTCAAAACCGTTGAGATGTGTGGAATTATAAATTAGAAGATGAAAAAACATCACAACTTTGCATATTTGATTACATTGTCGGCCAGAAAGTAATATCAATTTAATATGATAACACGAATTATGGAATTCCGGGCAAAAATGCATTCAAATATCCCAATTTCTCACCTTCTAATTTATTATTCCACACATTTCATCCGTTTTTTAAAAGAAAATCGATTTTTGAAAAAATGTTAAGTCTTGAGATCAGTTTTTGAGGAATGTTCCGTGTGATATCCCGTGCTAAAATCTTGAGAACAGAGTTCCCTCTTTGCATTATTTCTAAAAAATTTAAAATCGAGTTTTGAGCCTTGTGTGAGCTAATGACATTTTTGAGGGTTTGGGGCAAAGGCCTTTCAGAAAAAAAGTTTGGGTCAAATCGTTATGTTACACCCTAAGTACCTCCCTCCGCAGGGGATGCCAATGCATCTAGAAAATTGGGTGTCGGTTCTAGGTCCTTCTACTTATGTCAAGTCTAGAATTTAGTGGAAATACTAATAATAGTTTTTTGGCCTGCGGGCATATCAAATAAACTTGATTGATTGATTGATTGATTGACTGATTGACTAATAATATTTTTTTAATAAATAATTGTAATAGACTTATTTACTTGGACTGAGCCATGAGAGTAAGTCTGATGAGTTGGAAGGTGTACAAGTGGACTGGTCATATTTTGTTTGAACAAGAACTGTGTACATTCCAAGCCAAATGACCCGAATCAAGAGTGCGATCAAATTGAGGTAATAGAGTTGATTCCATCTTTGTTCCACGTAGAGTTGGACGAGTGGGTGTAAAAGGACTGTCTTCCTCGTCCGTTTAGTATTTTTATTTTGTAACAGTCCATGCAAATACTTGGATTGAATCACATCCGATGAGGAATAACCCGTGATTGGTCTGAAATGTTATGAATAGGAAAATATGATTCTAATGGAAACGGAATCCTCTTGTGTCAGGTACAGGGTGTCTAATACAAATGTATGTACGGTCTCGAGGTGGCAAAACATATTAGCCACCCTGTACTTACTTTAGTACTGTTTTGGAATGAATAATAAACTTACCCAAAATCTGCTTCAACGCTCTCTCCTTGTGTGGACAATTCAAGGCACTGGGTCATGAGCGGTGGAAGAGCTTCCGGAGTTATCTTGTAAATATTGGCCAAATGTTGTTTGCACTTGTGTTTCGAGGACTCAATCCTGTACAAATTAAAATTAATTAACAACATAATAATCAATATATAAAATATAATTGTCTTCTGTCAACACTATGTCAAATTTTAGTTGTATTCAAAATACCACATTATCCTTAACATGATATTTGTATCTTGTAATTTCTTATTTTGAGAACCATCCTAAAACAGATTCACAGTGTACCACACAGGGTGGTACATAACTTGCTACACTCTAATTCAATAAGCTAATTTCCGGCACGTGGTGACCCAAAACAAAAGGCGGGGAAGCATGTTATGTTATGATCCACCCTGTACGCTTCATGTTGGGCCCTTGTGCATTGTGCTACTTATTTGTATCTGAAAAGAGGCAACATTATCAAAAATTTTATTCCGTCTTACCAATTCTGCCGATCAGGCAAATTGGTGATGATGGCTGACACAATTCTTGCTGATCTGAATTGAATGGCAAGATCCAATGGACTCGATTCGGAATAGTCGACAGAAAACATTTCTAAGAATTTTGTGCGTTGAACATCAGAAGAATTTACTCCCGCCTTCATTAGAACGTCCACGCATTGTTCCGCCTTTTTATTTTGACCTGTTTATGGATTCAAAATAAGTTAGAAATGAGATCGCGGCGGGTGCATGAAAAAATCCTCCTCCGTACCATTCGTTTCAAATTTTGCACAGTGATATAGCTTGACCTACTGAACAAAATGGCTGAAGACTATTAGGCTTAAAAAACTCAGGGTCACCCCCAGGGGCGCCCAAGTTGGGTGCGTCGTTCCCTCTTAACCTTAAAAATGAGCCAAACAAAAGTTGTTCCACTCGGTGAGACGAACAAGTTTTCCCGCTTGCACTTTCCTCTACGGTCAATGATGGAGGTCACAGGTCAAGGAGAAAGGATATTTTGACCTGACCTATGACATCCATTTTTGACCGCAGAGAAAAGTGCAAGAGGGAAAAGTTGTTTGTCTCAAGATGTGAAACAACTTTTGTAGGTGTCGTTAACAGAGAACGACACACAAAATTTGGGCCCCCCCTGGGGGTCCCCCTGAGTCTTATAAGACTAATCGTTTTCAGCCACTTTGTTCAACAGGCCGAAGTATATGACTGAGCAAAATTTGAAACAAATCGCACGGAGGAGGACTTTCCCAAGCACACGCGCCGATGTTCTTTTTGCCCCATCCGTGATTAGAAGGCGGAAAGCAATTTCGGGGCAATGAGAGACACCGTACAGTATATTTTTTTCTTACATGACTCCACTGCCAAATCCAGTGCCGTTTTCTTATTCGCATCATATAGAAGTAACTTAATATTTTTATTTCTGCCGATTAATGTTTTGAGCATGAGAATACTGGATGACTCTGATACTACGTGGAGGACAGTCCTTCTGTCTGACTGCCGTGGGAAATTGATTTCTGGTCCTGTGTACACGGAAGCCAGGAACTCCACACAGGCAGCACTCCTCTCATCGTCTTCATTTTGAGCACATAGATGGAGTGGAGTGAGACCGTCTTGAATCGTACATGCTGGGAATCCACTGCCGATCAACAATTTTAAAATTCCAACACATCCATTCACAGTTGCCAAATGAGTCAGAGAATTCTCATCCTTGGACACTTTTTGATCTTCGGGGGGAATCGTTGCACCTTCTTCAAGCAAAAATCTAACCAGAGATTCCGCTGAACATTCAACTGCATAGTAAATTGCCGTCTTTCCCTCAGAGTCTGCCAAATTCACAAAATCGGCTCGGGATTCAGCTGGGATCGAGTATACAAGGAGTCCAGCAATTCTTGTTGCATTTTCACGACCTTCATATCAAAATTATGTTAATTCTCCAATATTTTTATTAGAGATGTACCAAATATTCGGCTGAACCAAATATTCGGTATTCGGTTTTGTCGCAGAATATTCGGCCGAATAGTAAAAACTGTGTCGAGTGGGCTGTCTATGGAAAGGGCGTGAGCTGCAGATCTCAAAACACGTCATAATTTATTAACAAATAGTTTACCTGTTGTTGACCTGGAGGTTCAATATTAATTTATATGTCGATTCTTAATATTTAGGAAGTAAAAATTAATCCATACACTTATTTTTTATTTGAATCAACAATAAGAGTTAGTAATCGGATTGTAGAAGGAAAACGCGTTAATTAAGGCGGGTTAATACGCTCACTTTGAAGAAGTGCTAATTAGCCTCGCGCGCAATCTTTGGGCATCCTATAATATTCCCATGTTTGTGTCGCTCCCGGGATAATAATGCACCCGAAAAGTGGGCTAATTAATACACTTTCTGTTTTGTGGGTTGACGTTTCCCGGGAATGTGAGCTAATTAACCCCATTCCCATTTGTGGCAGAGCTTTGGGAGTCATATGCTCATGTGGTTGAGGGCTGGGGCAAATTAACGCACTCGCTTGAAGGTGGGGCGTATTACCCTAGTAGTAGGATGTGTAGGGTTTCCGTGTCTGGTGGATTGGATATGTTATTGTCATTATCTACATTGGTCACGTCAGTCAATATACAGGCTGTTTCATATCTCTTAGACTACTTTTGGGTAGGGTTGAAAGTCTTCTATGTTCGGGTTGCGCGGGAAA
>JAQFYE010004139.1:0-13925 GCA_034694305.1 Protaphorura glebata
CATGTGCAAAAACCGGGAGGGAGTGGGGGGAGGATCGATTTTTGCAATATTGCGAAAAGTGAGTCTCCCCCCACTCCCTCACTACTACTCTGCTCTTGGTCAGTTATCTGACTGACTAGATGTTAGCCTACGAGCGGAAATATTATACTCCGTAGTATTGCTGCTCGTCGCAGATGAGATCGGGCTTTTGATATTGAAACTACAGGAAATGTAAATGAGAACATTTTTCTGGACCACCCCGTGATACATTATGTAGTGGTGTTATCACCAGTACTGACTATCTGTTACTGTTGGTGTGTGAAAGTTGGTGAAACTGGTGAAAGAGAGAGAGAGAGAGAGTGTGTGTGTAGTATTTAGAGCGTGAGAGATTTGAGGGATTTTTGTAGTCCTTGTTCCTGTACTGTACCGTAGGACTTGGATAGATGGATGAAAGTAAAAGTCCTCAGAGACTCATTTGATGGCACAATAATTGGATGAGTCCATACGGGAGAGAAGTGTTTCCGTGATGGGCCACAGAGACACACTCACAACTCTCCCCACTATACGAAATACTACCCATGTTACAAAAAGTCCTTTCTCTCCATCGATTTCCGCTAAATGTTATGAATTCGTTCTGCATCGTTTCCCCATCGTGAGTGGAAAGTACGGTGGTGGTGGTGGTGAGAGTTAAAGTAAAAGCAAAGTTAAAGGACACAAGATGTGAAGACTGAAGAAGTAGAAGTAGAAGAGAAAAAAAAAGTCCATTTGTCCCTTGACATGTTCTTCTCAACGTCATTAGATGCTCACTTGTTCCTATTAACTTCATCCATAAATTCAACTCATGTACCGAACCGAAGGAAGAGCAGTCAGAGCAGAGGACGTGGAAGAAACCTTGTCACTTGAAAAAAAAGGAAACCTGAGAAGAAACAGTTGTCTAACCACCGTCATAGATTACAAACATAGGGGGAGGACTTTGAAGGCCCAGACCTAGCTAGGGCCCATTTGTCTCTGCCCCTGTAATAAAAGTCTCGTTTCAGAATTAAGGGACGGATGTGTCCAGGAAAGGATGATAAAATTAATCGAATGTAGATGCTAATGAAATTTCAGTTAGTCGCTTCAACTTTAGTTCGTTAGGAAAGAAAAGGAAAAAGGATGTACGTTACGTGTGTGTGTGATTAATTTTATGAATGAAATGTACCCTACGCTGCGTTGAGGCTGCACTTGAAAATTTATGTAATAATGTAATGTCTAATGGACACTGAGTCTGATTTTTCCCTTTTCTTTTCTTATAACAGATGTGACGTCTCTGACAACGGAAACGATTGTAACAAAAGCAGGTGCAAATCTGTAAGTTGCCATCAAAATTATAATATAATCACTTATATTATCTTCTATATGATATATAAATATATCTTCTATAGGACCTTGGCCTGTCCAGGAGTTACAGAGCACTCGTTAGTATCGGTCCTTGAGTGGTATTGTCATGGATGTTCTTTGACGGGTCAATCAACTTTCCAGCAACAGCATTCATCCGGAGTAAGTTTTAATTTTTTTAGTGTTGTAGTTATGTACGAAAGCTGCTGCTGTTCTGCATGTTTATGAGGACGTCAAGGGAAAAGTAAAAAGCTATGTTAATTTTTAATGGATTTCTTTGCGGTGGCCTGGCCTGCTGCAAGTTTCGTCTTGAGTACTAAAAACTACGACTACAAGAATGCGTGCACATTCACGCCACACTCACTCACTTCAAACCTTGTTTCAAAGTGAATTTGAAGTTTAAGCCGAGTTAAGTAAGCAAAAACTGATTTATTTGGTCTATCAGAAACTTGATTTGATGAGTGATGAGACATAAAACAGTTCCTCGGTGTGGAGGAGCCGAGCGGTGTCAGTTTTACTACTATGACGGTAAAAATTGAATAGCAAAGGGAATTGTAAAAATTGAACCACCAATCCTTTTTATTTGAGGATCAAACTCTGTCATTGAAACTGACAAGGCAATGCAAAGGGAAGTAAGTACTCGAGTCAAATAACACTTTGCATCAGACAGAGAAAGAAAGGGCGATTTTATCTTCGGATGTTTTGTCCCACTGGAAAGGACGATTCGAGATAAGGACCAACTCGATTTTCCATAAATCGAATATTTCCAAGCAAAATTTCAAGCCAGGATATTGATACAGGAAGGGCGACTTCCCCTCACTTCGTAAAATATTGTGCAGTTATTATAAGTTTACAGCGCCGCGTAAGCACGATTTTATATTCAATCTCTTATTTCGTATAATTTTCTTGTAGTATCATTTTTCAAAATCATTTTCATTTTCTTGATTGTATTTTTAATATTTTGGGCGTATATTTAACCTTCCTGCAATTTGATGACAAAGTAATGTCACGTGGCCGTGGCTGGAAAAATTGTGTTTTCCGAAACTATTTCCTTTAATAAAATAAATTGCCTCTCAAGCTGCTTGTCTCGCTTTGCCTTATTTGCTCTTCTGACTTATTTGAAATTAGGGTTTAATATTATGTTGTCCCTTATTGTCAACCTTATTTCATGAGCTCGACTTCACAAATAATGATGATTTCATACTTTTCTTCGCTTCAGTAAATATCACCCCGCCAACCAACCTTATGTGACATGACATTATAAAAATGTTGGCGCAGCACTAGTTCTAACGTACCTATTTACGGATAATTATTCTGGGTCATATGGCACTGACGGGCAATATATTTCGAGCACGATTCGATCCTAGGTTCTCCAAAAATCAGCGCCCACATGGCTTTGTCAAGAAGTCCCTAGAATTAAATGTGTTTTTACCCCAAATTTTACAATCACATTAGAGCGTGCTTTAGAGCGATTAGACTGCAATATCTTTGTATTTATTTAATTCATTTCGGTTTTAGAATACTGAACTTGCGGTGGGTACTATTGGAACACCCTGGAAGTCTATATAATATAATAATACATATGACAGAGAAAGGAAGGTTTCTGTTCGTTTTGCGTTAGCACTGGAAGGTTTTGCTAGCATTTGCCGTTAATGGTGTCTCTTGAACTTTCACTAGAGAAAGTTTAAGGGATCTGAAGTACGTGGGGACGAATACGTTTGTATGGCGAATATGTAGGTAAGGCATAACCCATGTCTAAGCCTCTAAAATTGAATACTTAGTGAGATGGAAACTTGGGTTAGATATATTACCCTCCTGTTCTGTGTTCTCATTGTAGTTCAGCAGTCAGTAGTCTTACTTCCACATTTGTCTAATTACATAGTACAACTATAAAACCAAACTTGGAGAGCATTTGGTTTTGAAATGAATGCATAGTTAAATTAACTCTTGAATATTTGTTCGTAAGCATAGGATGGTTGGTCTATGGTCTATGAATAATACTCTTCCCTTGCCGTCGTGATCTGCTTTTCTAATGAGACGGAAAATTATCAACGAGGCAATATTTACCGACCTTATGCATGTTCTTGTTTGCTGTTGCTGGTGGCAGTTAGTTTTCCTAGGCTTTGTTTGCTTTTTCCTTAATATCCTTCCTAGCTTAGTTTATGGAGCATTAAGTTTCCCTGAAACTACAATTTTTGACGATCTTAGTATATAGTGGGTGTTGATTTGGCTGGCTTAGTAGTCTCAGTCCCCCGCAAGCCAACATAAAGTCCTTATAAAATAAAATGAAATGATCCTCATCCTAGGATAGTTGTCACGCTGTGTGGGGTGATAATTATCGAGTTTAATGGTGATTGGTCCACTTTACCCGTTTAATGAATTCTAGGGATGTGTTTGTTGATGTTCCGCCGTCGTCACTGCCAAGTTGCGTGGGAATGATTTAGGAATTTCAGCTTTAGCTTCGGTTTGGAAGGATTATAAAAATTCGTGAGTGACTGACTGAATGAGTCACCCGAGGTGTCTCACTCTCGGAGTTACTTTCCCATTAGCACTTGTGAATTTTAATATTTCAGCACCACTAAAACCACTTTATGTGTCAAGTGTCATTAACGGTGAGCATTCACTTGACATTATGCAAAGTTTAAGGTTACTTGCATACCAAGGTATTCTTGCATTTGCATTGCTACAATGGCTAGCTCGGTTGAAATGTTCTACTGAATCACCGAGGGGAAGTGTTTGGACCGGATATGTCTCAAATAAACCGCAAACATCATTTAACTCTCAGAGTGAAGCGAGATTTAGAGCTTTGACGTGTGTGGTTTTCATTTCCCAACAATTCAATCAAATATTTAATTTGAATTCAAAATATATGAAGGAATCAACAAATATCACAAGACAATTGAAATCCTGGGTAAAGACTGTAAATGCTGCATGGTTTACAGTCAAAATCATAAAATCATTTGATTCAAAAACTTGAGTGAAATCTGGCTTTCAAATATTGATGAAAGAACAAGTACAAAATTGAGGGTCAAGCGTACTGCCAATGCAACACAGCCCAATCTATAAACGTATCACATCACAAAAGATATAGTGTAAACGTGCTCTGTATTTAATAATTTTTGAAAGATTCCCTTGGGTACGGTGAAAACTTCCATGTCTGTAAATATTGCTTAGATTTACTGAATACCAAGTGAAATTGCACGCTTTTGTTCAATTTGTTCTGTGGAAAGTGCTCTTCTACAACTTCAGTGCACGGGAGTGCTCTCGAGTGCAACAGCGTTTTCAAACCAAAAGAAGGAATTTAAACGGTGATCATGATAATAGAGTTGCATAAAAAGTAGTACATAGTACATACACTCAGATAGACAGAATTCAAATTCAAATGTAAATACTACTATCAAAGAATTTAATACATGCATTGAGAATAAGCACGCAAGGGTTATGAATAGGCAGTATTTTCATCTGCGTGCTTCAGTTAGATTTATTTTTACGGAAGGACCTTACCGGTGTCGGGGCTAAACTCATCGTAGCTACAGCCGATTTCAATTTTTACAACAGGTTCTTGCAAAATACATTACAAAATCGCTGTTAATAAAAAAAAGGTAAAGGTTTTCTTGTCCTTCCACTATCTTTCCTCGTAAAACGAAAGAAAATGGTAAGTTCCTTTGAACCCGCGGTCAAATTAGCAATGTAAACGAGTTGGGGTTTGAAAATTTAAAAAGGAAAAATCCGGATGAATAAACTTCTAATAGATTGTAGAGTTCCAGTCCATTGCACAGTGTTTTCCAAATTGTATCTCATTTCTTTCTCCCCATTGAAAACTAAGCTGATGAAGACATTACACATGTACATACGCATTCCAGGCCAAAGGGAGAATGAAAGTATGCCTATAACTATGCATGTCATGCCTAATTAATTGAGTACACAACTGAAAGAGCCTTTACGTCAAATTACACTGCCTTGAATAATATATTTCTAATGAAGTAAGAACAACTGGGTTGGAAATAAGTTCTCAGTTCTACATAAGCATACATGTACTGCTCCTACCCTTCGTCAAATATTCAACTAGTCAAGCTTAATTCAGTTAAAACTTTATTTTTGGCAATTGATTCCGTACAAGTTTTTCTCTACGAACGGCACACGCCAAACGAACGACAATTGAATGGTTTAACACACTAAGTTTTAGTTGCTAATGAATTTTCTCTCACAAGGAAACCACTTTTGATGCGAAAATCAGATCAACTCAAAAATTACAAATCTGACCTGGCAGCAGCACAATTGGTGATTAAAATTAACGTATATTTCTCATTATTAGAATTGAATTGGCACTTACGCGAGAAGGCTTAGAAGAATAGACCTAGAAAGATAAGTTTTGAGTCTTACAATTCTTCTTTTGTATTGAGTCAAAATTTTATCTAGCGACAATTTGGTCAAATTTGCACTCATGATAATTCATACATATCTCTCATGTTGATTTTACAGGCATTCAGGTTTTACAGTGAAAGTCGTTTCCTTGCGAGTCAGAACTCTTGCCTGCCTCGACCATTATCTCGAACGTAAATGTTTGGCCATTGCATTGTGGCCTGGTCGCCAACAGAAAGACATAAAAATGACAATCACGCGGACTGAGCAAATTGCAAGGAAAGTATGATAAAATCGATTTTATCCGTTTATTCCTTCACCGACCTAGTTTTAAATAAATTAGCCATAAAACTATAAACAAAATGTAGTGAGTAGTATAGTAAAATGTTATCCTTAAATCCTTGTGTTTTTGGTTGCATGTCGTTGTCGTTGAAAGTGAAAGCATGGCCTGGACTGAATTTCCTTCCGCCATTCTGGCGCTAGAACTACAACTAGCCAAACCGCTCAAATCGTGCCAAACAATCGAGAAACGGAAAAATTCCTGGTAACCATGCCATGCCATGCCAGTTAATTTAGGACATACTGACGGAATGAATGAAATGAAGTGAATGGGCTAGTGGTTTAGGAGAACACGAAGGAAAACTTTTTACACTTGTTTAACTTTTGAAAACTAATGAGCGGGGAAGGATTGGATTGTATTGTTGTGTGTGTTCATCACGTACATGTCTGATTTAATTGTTGTGTACGCGAGCGAGGGTGACAAAACTCAACAAGTTTATTAATACACCGCACACCCAGACCAGACCAAGACTCGACTTCGACTTATGACTGAGCTAGGGGCATTGGATTTGATTTTGTGTGGACAGAGCACTTGAGATTCATCATATTGCTGGGATTTCCTCACTTGGAATTAAATTTGGTGAAGAGTCGGGAGAATTCGGGGCGGGAGGGGAATGGAAAGTATGGGCTTTTGTCCTGGAATTAGACTCGGGTGTTTAGAACCTCATGTAATTTGTGCTGGAGAGAGAGAGAGCAGAGAAGAGATGTAGGGACTGGTTCTCCAAAACTGGAGAAAAGACTGGAACTCTCGACTTGGGAGTTTGGTTTGGGTTGGCTTGGCATGAATGTGCATGCATATGATGTTAGACAGGTATCGATTTAGTTGAATCGATCCTCCTGTACGTCCGGACGGATGAAAGGGGAGGGTAACATGGAAAACCCGTGTCTTCATTTTTCCTCTCCTCTGACTCTCTCTCTCACTTTCTCCACTTTCTCTCACTTCAAAAATCTCACGATGACTTGTGTTTGTAATTAATGACAGGAAGTGAAGCTGGTGGAATTTAGAGGAGAAAGTACGACGGTGTGGCAGAATCGGGAGAGAGTGACGCTGTCTAGTGAAACATACGGGCTAAACTTTCATCCTGTCCTTGGAGAAGACACGGGGTGAGTGCGCAAAATTCTTAATTGTTGAAATTGAATAGGCATGTGCTTTGATGGGTGTATTTTTATCTTTCCTGATGTACACGTATATTAATTCATTGAAATTTTAATAATTCCAGGTCATACCATTGCCTCAGCAATGGACGATCCAATCCAGAGTCAATCATTAAGCTCGTCGTTCAAGGTACGTACACAAAAACATATACTCAACTCAACAAATTTTACATTTCCTTTCCCACCCACCCAACGCTTAATCTAATCGTACTATGTAAATATAACGCCTGGCCTCGACAACACCTGCGCGCGCGATGAATACACCTTCCGCTTGGTAATTACCGGTCGTCAATCTATACGCAAGATGCCAAAAGGGTTCGAGTAAGCAGTCATCAAGGGTACACATCGAGGTCATGCGTGGGAACGAAATAAGGACCCATGTCTCCTTTCCACAATGAATGAAAGGTTATTAATACCAATTTCCTTCTGGCCGAAGTAAGGTCCTGCAAGTTTTATTCTTTGTTGCCAATTAGACCTGCCGGTAGATACGAAGTGGAGTACCCCTGCAGGAATTCCACATTGCATCACCAAGCATTTTGGGAACTGAAAGAAACTGCCACAAAGAGCTGATCGAAAATCTTAAACTGGTATACTAACTCCTTAGAATGCACAGTTTGGAAAAATGTGATATCCAAAACGAGTTTTAATTATTGCTTAAAAGTCGTTATTCAATTTTGTCAATTATGACCACCCGTGACTAGTAAATGGTTCTTCCGAAACGCCACAAAAAAAATTAAGACGCATTAGTCTTACTTATAAAGAAGTTTAAGTGTATAAGAATTCGGAGAGACACTTTTCCTTGAAGCCGTGTATTGATCACTAATCCATATTATGTTGAGATACTTGTTGGATAATTATTGTTGGGGAATGATTTCCTTAACAATTCTCAACAGTTTTGAATTTCTACCAAAATAATAATCGTAAAATTCAGGTAGTATGAATCTCTTTCCATGAATTTTTCAACATGATTCTTTCTTCGAATGTCTGAATGTTCTGATGAGCCTTATTTTCCCACACGGGTTTTCACTTTCGTGGCTTTATGCCTTAGACTGAGCTTAGAGTATCCTGGGATTCGAAGTAAAACCTATGCAGGAATGCCCGAGGAACGCCTCCAGTAGTCTTACTTTATTCAACTTAAATTTACTCTTGCTCATATACGCGTTACGCAATACCCAGTCTATGTTCCGAAGCAGTATAAATGTAGAGACGATGAGACCCCGATTATAGGTTGGGCGTAAAGTAAATGTATAAGTCTTGAGGGTTTGGAACATTTACTTCACTACATTGTCTACGTTCTCCTTTTTTTTCTTTTCTTTTTTGAATAAAAGGGTTCTTGATCTTGATCTGTGTTTCACGTAGAAGAGACGAGGATTTTATTGAAAGGGAGTGAGTGGATTGGATTCCTTTGGAATTGACTCTCGATACCTATAGGGCAAGGGAACGTTACGTATTCACTCTAAGTAAATACCTTGTGAGAGCTTCTTTGCATAGAGATAGGTTTTCCTCAGATTCTCACTTTTATTGCTCCTTAAATCTATTTAAGGTTCGGAGAAAGGGATAGAGAGGGCTACAAAGTTCTTCTCTTGTCCTTTCCCTTGTCTCCTGCATCCTAAGTACATACTCACAATCACTCGATTGAGCTTTGTTAAACTCAAACTCCTCCCAAAAACCAACCGCTGGTTCCAAGCTTAGCTAGCTAGCTAGCTTTTTCTTCACTTTCTCCTACATTGCATTCAGATTACGTGACCCCATGCATGATTTCTTAGGAAGGAGTGAGTCGAGACTGGCTGCCCGGGCATCACGACCCTCATTTCTGGGCTAGGACTCATCGGGAAGTGAAGTCAGGTAGTAGATAGGAGTGGGACTTGAATGTGTCACAGGACATGACAACCAGATGGAAAAATTCCCAAGAACTCGACTCATCGGTGACAATGACAATACACTGTCGTCGTCAACCTCCTATGTGTACTATGTTAGCATGTCTTAGGTTGAAATAAAAGCAATCTCCGTGTGAACTCCGCCCCGCCGTCAGAGTGAAAGGAATGGAGATTAGCCATCGTCCATCCACCACTGCCGGTGTGGGGACATCACAGTTCTAATCTTCTTTTCACTTCCATCACCAAGACCAAATACCGTTGAGTCGTACTGACTGACTACTTTTACCTCACCGGTACGGTACTTCAGGCCCTGAGGGTCGTAATAAGCAATAATGCTCAGAACATTATTTCCCCCTGGCCCGGGTCGGATGAAGAGACCAAGTCTTTCCACCTGTCCACTCTAACCTCGTTCTCACGCATAAAGTAAAGCCAAAGCTGGGTGGAAAAGTGGAAATGGGGGGAAGAAAGAAAAGTAAAGTAAAAGGGGGGAAACAGAAGTCTCCTTAAATCATCATTAAAACCTTCCGGAAACTCCATCCGACTAGAAATGGAGTGGAAAAGAAAATTAAGGATTATTTATATCCTTTGTTACACACACTTCTCCCTGCTCCCTTCTTCGTCTTTGCATGAGTTTTCAGTTCAATGCTTTCTTACCCTGCCTGTCTGTCTTTCTTATAATAATAATAAGCAACATAACACTACACTATTCACTATTCTATTGTACAAAAGTTAACCCATACCCAAACCCGTCTAAAGTTTGTAAAATAAAATCTCGGGGTCGAGAGGACAGGTCTGAGTCATGGCAGGGCTTATTATTAGACTAGGTAAAATGTATGGGTAGGTCATAGCTCCACTCCGCACTGCACTGTACCTTCCAGTTGCCTAAGTTAGCCCATGGAGATTTAGGATGAGTGACATGTCCCTGAGTAATTAGATGGGGAGATACCCGGTTAACTACGAACGACGGATGTTCCGGGGTCGCAGAACCAGGCGAAAGTAGTAGTGAGAAGAATAATGGCAGCTAGTCCTGCTAGTGAGCTATAAATCGTTCTAAGCAGACAAATATCAAAACCATTTTTTCACGTCAGTTTTGGCTTTTCGTTTCTCGGTAACGTACGCGTTGTGCGTTCGTGCTGTTAGCTGCCGGCTGCGGACGCGTACGATGACTTAACTATACATATATGGGCGTAAGAAGTCCTTAGAAAGTGGGAAAACTGTTAGAGGAACGAGTGAAATCCATTTCCGAACTGTCAACTACTAAAGGACGCGTCTACTTTCTGTTCTACGAAGACGACGACTACCTCCACTTGTTCTAATGTTCAATATCTAACAAGGAACCCCTTTCTCTTGTAGAAATAATCAGGTTTAAGACGGGCAGGATTAATAATTCAGGATCCCTCGTCACAAATGTTAAGGGTTCATGGGAAAATAAATAATTTTTTGATTTTTCCTTACAAATGGCACATTTGAGCAGGCTTCAGCAAAATATTTTAGAATAGTTTGCATGGTTGGGGCGATCCAATTTCTAACTGTGCACCAAAATTTTTGCCGGGCGGTTATTCCTGGAGTTTTCGATTCCTGCTTGAGACGTTTTATAATTAACTTGGTCAATGATTCATGGGTTCTAGAGTAATTCCTCAGAGCATAATCAACTCAGGCATAAAAGTCGAAACCCAACATGCTCAATTTTTAACTGAGAAGGTTTCAGTGACTCTAGCCGTAAAAATTAAGTTTTTGAACGTTTTTAACATGAAAAATAGTTTCCTTGTAGGGCTTGACGGTATTCACTCGTATATTCCATTGCCCTGACTTTGGAAAGATTATTTAGGTACGTATATGACCATGGGGTTCGGTTCGGTTGTCCTGTCCAATGTGATGCACACCACTCGAGAGAAATGGTGGAGAAAGTCTACCTTTGCTCCCTTCGCGGTGCTCTGTAAAATGCATACATGCCTAAAAAAGTAAGAAAAAAAGCAAAGCAGATCCAGATCCATCCAGACAGACCCAAGCAGGAATCCGAATCCATCCTTCCTCATATGCATGCATGCATTCAGTCAGATCTCATCTCTGTGAAGCTGAGCTGAAGTGGTCTCATCCTCTCTGATGGATGATCTTTATGAAATTTCACATGTACAAAAACTATACTTACATTACATAGTACATACATGGCGAAAGTGCAAGGACCGTTATATGTAATGCATGTTACGTATGTGAGTGAGGGATTTGCCAGAAACTGAGAAACTATGTAATGTATGGACGTGTGAGTAGACAAAAGATCTGGGCTGAATGCCCTTCCCAGCTATTCAATGCTCACAACCACACACGTAGTATAAATCTTCTTGTCCACCTTTACGTATAAAAAGAAGTCAGTCATGTCTTGCTTTTTATTTCTTCAGAGCAAAACGAGGGCGAAGTCATTTCCATTTACAGAGTGTCTAAAAGGGCAAGAGGTTTCCAATTAAGAGCACCTCAGGACAGTAAGCTACCACACTGTGATTAAATACAAGTGACTGATTAGTTGCACGGGATGCTGATCTATCACCGCGGTAGGATTAATTACAACGAACAGAAAATGGAGAAAGTCGAACTTACTCATGGAAAGTATTTTTGAGAGCACCAGTAAAGGGTGAAAAAAGTCTACTGGGAGCTTTAGAAAGCTAAGCCATCCAAGTTATTGAGTGTGGATGAGGAAGGAGGGACTCTTATGACTAGTTAGGAACGTGAGTGGTGTCAGAATAGATCGCACTTTTTCCTTGGATGTTGGAATCCAATGGAATGGAATGGAGAGAAGAGTTTAATTCAGACTAAACATACAGGGAGGTCCATGAAATGAGAACCCGCATCCAATGCTTCACACTAGTTTCTAAAAGTTGAGTTCATAAGAAAGTCCTTGCGATTTTGAATAAAGAACACACCATAAAATTCAAATTTGCGAATAAGCATACGCAGGCTCGAGGTGGGAAATGTTGGAGTTGGCCCGCAAATGAGTGATTTAACCAACGTTTTCATATACAAACTTAAACCTTCAGCACATATTTGCATCCATGTGTTAACTGACATCCCAGTTTGATCTGGTGTCCGTAATTTCTCAAATTTGAAGTGTTTCCTATTCACAGTCGCACGGGGTTTCGAATAAATCGTACCTGCAGAAGATCGTATCTGATTAAGCACTAGGATGTAATGAATCCGATCAGAATTTTTGGTCCACACTGTACACAAGATCGTTTGTGCTCTTGCAGTAGCCTGTCTGTAGTTCCTTTCATTTTTCTCTCTCCTCCTTTTAGATTTGGAGAAAGGAGGAAAGGAAGGAGTGAATGAATGAATGAATGAATGGTTTAGGAGAGAAGCATTTTCTAAAAAAAAGAAAGTAATGACTTTGGAGATGGAAAACGTCTTCGTCTTCTGGGAGGAATTTCGCCTCGACGGCAACAAACAGTCAGTCAGCCAAAGAGGCAGGTACATATATTGAGAATACAAGGAGGAATATAGTGTCAAGAGACTCCAGGAGTATTAGCTCTGGAGAAAAAAAACTCTACTGACGCTTGCTCCTTCTGCTTAAGTCAGTTCAATATAAAAAGCTTAGCTTCTTCCTCGTCCACACTTGGTTCATTCATCCTAAATTGTATTTCTGATTAGAGCTAAGCACATGCGGGACTTTTAAGCCCCTTGGAGCTTTTTTTCAGTATTCTTCAAGGATGTGGAGGAGCTCTCAATTTAGCAACAGTTCACTGCACGTTCTTGTCAATTTTTTATTCGTCGTTTCTTTAGGAAGGATTTACTCTACTTAGCAGGTTCCAGGATGCAACGGCACTTGTGTAACTCAGAGGATTTATTTTAATAAAGTAGGTATAAGGTCGTGGCTCAAATAAATATTGAATTAACAAGCCAGTCCAGTCCATTCCATTTTAATCATCTGAAATTTAATCCACCGTGCTCGGATTAGTCAAATTCAATTAACTTTATAATTTATCATTTTTTGCCCTAGATTCTTTTAATTCACTTAATCTGAAATTTTTTGAGAGTCGAACATAAACATTCATTCGGACTTCACGGGCTGTTTCTAAAATTGCGTAGAAGTACCGAAAACGTATGAACCGTAGAGTAGAATGCAAACCAAAATTGAAAGTTAGTTCGCGATGTGTTCCGCCTGAAAATCTTTTTTATGTATTTGTGTTATTCTATTCGGATTGTTGATGCCTGATGCACACCTGGAATAACAAGTACGTTCTCAAGAACTCTGCCTTTCCAGAAAACAATGTTTGAAAGATATCGACTTTGAAGATTGAAGATTGGGGTAAAGTCAAGAACAAAGATATCTTTGTTTGACTTGTACATATGTTTTAGCAGAAACAAGGAAGTAGGGGGTCACGAGTCAGGAAGGAGTCTTTTATGGTGTAGCACAGTCTAAAAATGTAGAATTGGGTACCAAAGACGCCAAAAAACATTAGATGAACTAAAATTGCGATTATGTTACAAAGAGTATAAGAAAGACACCCATTACGAAGGAGAACCCATGTAAACTTCAAAAATCATTGGTTTCTAGGGGAAGAGTAAATCAAACAAACATGTGTATGTTGCTGAATGTAAATCAGCCGTAGAGTACGGATGAGTTTTTTCTTGCTTACTACACAGTGTTGCTATGGAAAAACTATTATCCTGAAAATAATATAAATTTCCAGCTACCAGCCAGCATCTTACGAAAGCTGTTTCTAGAGAAGAAAAAAAACAATTCAACGTCGACTCCAAGAATTGCATGGAGAGGAAAAAAAGGGTCTTCAATGGACTAAAACCGAAGGTCAAAGGGTCATAGGGTTAAACCCCATGCTGACGTCATGATTT
>JAQFYE010004140.1:0-13924 GCA_034694305.1 Protaphorura glebata
TAGACGTAGAGAAAGGCCGCTTCAGGCAATGTGTCTATCAATGCCACGGAGAAGGCCATTAGCACAAATCGAAATGTGATCACCAGCACGAGCCAGAGGGCACCCAGACGGATCAACGTTGCTGACTCCTGTAAAAGAAATTTATGGAAAAATTAACATCAACATTTTTCAGCACTAATGCCCCTCCATATTTTCTTTTGAATTTTGAAAGGTATTCGCCGTATGTGTTGAATTGAGTTACTTCATTTGATTCCGCCTCTGTCCGCCTTCGCATCAACATCTCCCAAGGCAAGCAGCTCATTGTCCAACTGAGACACTCCCTGGACTCTTCCATGCCGTCTCTTTAACCCACAAGACATCGGCTACCATTTGCAAATTCCCACATCTATTGGACTCAACACTCAAAATTCAAAATTCATCATCTTATTAATTCTAGTGTTAGTGTCAACGAATTTTGTGACACTCCTCTCTTCTAATGGGTGACTTAATTTACTTTTTTATTTAATTAAGTAATTTAATAAATAATATTATTATATAAATAATAATATTATTACCTAAAAATTACGAGAAAATGTCTCTCTCAAAATTAGGATCAAACCAAATTGACTTATTAGACGATTATGGCAAAACTATTGAGATTATTGTTTATTATGCCACGTTTGAGGATAAGATCGATCCAAAGAATGATTATACTATAAATGATACGGATTATATTAATGATTATATACGGAATCAGGCCTTTAAATTCATATTAGCAAGGCAGTAAATAATATTGTGATTTTGAAAGAGGCTTCTTATGATAAAAAAATCCTTCCTTTACGTGAATATGTATGGAGTTGTACTGATCAGGAAACAGAAGAGGAAATCTATGATGTACATATGTGAAAAACTTAGCAGTGAAGGGCCAAATTGTAGTAAATGTGGCGAAAAAACTGAATTTGAAGGCTATATGTGTGCCACTATAGATATCTTCTATAGGGTTAATTGCCTTGGTGATCTTTATAGTGACGTCAGTGAAGCACAACAAAAAAGAAGCTATGACACTGAAGGAACGCTTCAATGTGCCTACTGTTTTAATTATTATCACAGAAATAATTGTACATTATTGATGAATGACTTCTCGTATTGGGAAAAAATTGAAAGTCGGGATTGGGCTTGCCAAAATTGTGTACCAGACTTCGAGCCATTAGCAGTTAAAATACTAAATAAAGCTAAAGCTAACAGTGACCTATTTCTACAAAATATTATTGTGAAGCTATTTACTATGCTACTTAAGGAGTGTAATATTGATTATAATATGGACTTGACCAAACTATTTGAAAAGGCTAGATTAGTGTTGCATAATTTTGTTCATATTGATTATGGTTAATCTGATGTATGTATTTCATGGATTATATTGTTTACAATTTGGAATTATTACATGATTAATGGTTATAAATGATTATTGTATTTGACAATTGTATTTTTGATCTAAAATTAAGGAGTGATCTTAAAAAATTGAAGACGGACAGAGCGGAATCAACTTTAATTAATTTAATTCTTTTTATAATTGGCTATTTTTTGACATTATAAACAAAATTTAGGTTATAAGTCGGAATCGATGTCATCTACTGAGAAATCAATGTTTCATTTTTGATGTTAATGTTGTGTGGGTTATGCTTATTGATGACTTAAATAAAATTACATCCAATCCAATCCAATCATTGCTTTGGGAGGTAACGTCAACAGTCCTTCAGTATACCGTACTCCACCTTATTGGCAAAGCCCTGGGGCGAGGCCTTTGGTGGGGAGGGGAATGTAGGGGTATTGTGTCTTGGAGGAATAATAAGAGAGGGAAGAAAAAACTCTAGTACAGGAATGCTAAATATGTCGTATGTAATATGTGTAATGAGTGTTTTATTTTATGTCCAGAGAAACAGGGAAATAGGACACCATTTCATTGAGAGGAAACGGAAGGGAAGAGACAGCTGTTTCTTGATTTAGGGCGGAAGGAACAGTTATAGTCTAAAGTTCTGAGTAGAACGCATGGATTATTTCTTGTGTTGAACTCTTGTCAAATGTCTTCGGCATTTGAGAAGCATTAGTTTTTCTTGCGGCTAGAAAGTCTTTATGTAATTCACGTTTTAATTAATCCTAGGCGGTGTTAATGTTACTGTAGTTAATAAACAATTTATCTTTAATTAATTATTAGCCCGTGGACGCAGTCCTGTAAAGGGCTTACAAAATCCGATGGTCCGTCCAACCCCAAACTTTCTACACATCCCACTTATAAACAAAATCATATTAAAGCAATATCAATTCAAAAATGGTCTAATCCCTATACATCTCATAGTTCTTCAACTTTTTACCACCGACAACAATAACCAATACATCACAGCTACACTTAATAGAGAACGTCCTGGAAGGGTATTTGCTTGAAGCTTATAGGTATATTGAAATCGATTAACCACTCGGGCGCTATAAATTACACGGCAGGCATGTGAAACACACGGGGCTGATTCGTTAGTAGTAGGATAAGAACTACACTTGAAAGAACTCATTGAACAACCGCCGCACAATGTGTTTTCTCAAAACACACATTAAAATTAGGTTTTCCTAACGATATTTCAGACGTGTCAGCTTTAAGAAAAAATGCTGGTGTGGGTATGACTATAGAACTGGTTAGAAGCGGAGAAATAGAACAGAGTCAAAAGTCGACTTTCTCTTCATTCCAGGGCATCCAAAAGCCATAAATATTCTTCACACGTCAACCGATTTATTCCCAAGGGTGTTTCCTGTCAGCTTTATGGTCGCCGAATAGCCCAGTCCTATTTTTTAAAACTTGAAGCAAAATAATTCAAAGGAATGACCTCCAGGGGGTCAGAAGCTGTTCACAACCTTTACTGTATTTCTCATAATACATTGACCTTATCTCTGGCGGTAATCATATGTGGGATCTAGCTTATATTATATAGCTACGTAGTATCGTTTCACTCTTTTTGATACACCGACCATGTTTTCACATATGAGAATATAATTTCCAACAATGCAACAGAACTGTTATATAAAAATGAATAGAATGGACAATTTAGAAAGAAGAGAGGAAATGTGAGAAAGGTGAGACTTGTCATTCATTCATGAGGTGAAAGTGGAAGTGAAAGTTTGGAGAAAGTAGCTTTCTCCATCATTCCTTGGAATTACAAGGCCAGACGAAGAACAAAAAATAAATCCATTCCTAACCGGCTCCAAAGAGGATGGAGAAGAAATCAATTCAGACAAGCAAACGAAACAGAACTCCCCAGAATGAACCTAAAGCTCTGCTTAAAATAATAACTCAATTGATATAACCTACGAAAAGTGCGAAGAACGAGACCAAAGAAAGACGCTACGTAGCTATGAAACACCTCGTACATTGGCAACATCCACGTGGATGCCTAAATTGAATTTTTGTAAGAAAACGCAGTACTCTGCTCATGTTTAGGTTGAGTGAGTAGGCACGACGTTCACACGCGAAGGGCATTAGAGTGTAATTTAATGTTAAGGTAGAGTGAAGTGGAAGGATTACCTCATCTGCAACACGGAAAGTCATGAAGCCTGTTGCAAAGAAGGAAATGCAGAAGACGAATGCCAGCACATCATCCAGCAGCTCTGCAAAGAAAAAAAATATCCCGACCAAGGTGTATAAACAGTTAGGTTCGACCAGGTAGGTTCATTAGTACGTCTGTGTAACACATGCCCTGCCGAACTCTATGGTGCCAGTTCTAATTTGGAACCAACTCTATTATCCACCAAAGTATAAACCAAACTTAAAAAAGCTAATGTTGTCAAGTGATTTTGATCGTGACAGGAGTGACAACGAAAACTCGAGACAAACATGGAATTCTGATGTAGAAGAATTCATCATCAAAATTCTACTCAGACCCCACTCTCATCATACTTACCAGTGACGACGAAGGAAGGAATCATTTATCATAAAATCTTGGATGTCTACCAAGATACGAACAGAATTTTGGAGTGGAAATCTGTTCAACTAAATTCAAAATTGAAACCAACCAACCAAATTGTCACGTGCACAATTTGTATTATTCGATTAGACTATTTATACAGCTTCCGGTCTGTCTGGACTATTTTTTACTACTTAGGCTACCCTCTCTAGGAGAAATGAAAAATTATATCTGCCTACGAAAAACACGTTGCGGTTTTATTATGTGGCTGTAATTAATCTGGTAAATTGAAATACCAGACGTACTGTAAATACCAAAAGTACGCCATTTAGGATATCCTCACTTTCAACCTCAATTTCTAGGAATTAAGGCAGTGCTCTACATTTGAAAGCTTCACTTGAGACTTGGCTGAATATTAATGTTCCGTGTGACATTTCTATTAGATTATGAAATCTTGAATCTAGAAAGTGGAGCGGAAGCGAGAGTCTGTTCTGCGTTGAGTGAAGGGAGTCTCTGGATGTCTCTGTTGAGTATTTGGTTGAGATTGGGATTGTGTTGTCAGGACGGAAATGATTGTGAGGTGAAATGAAATTGCGTCTGAAGAGGAAAATCTGAATACAAATAGAAATTCTGACACGTAGAAAGGAAACCACTTCAATATGTTAAGCTCCACCGTTCTCACAACGTCACAACAGAATTGGAATCTACTTTCTCTTGCGGACTTTCACTTTTACAAGGGAGACTCTCTGAGACAATTTGACTATACAGGGTCTCTCATTATGTATTGTCTCTCTTCTATAGGAGGAACCACCAATAGGTACAATGAAGTTGAATACCCCGTTGGAAAGATCAACTCAAGTGAGACCTCAGACAAAATATTTCAGCTCCGTCTGAAAGCGCATTCGTGCGCAGCGCACGCCCGATAATAAAAAATGAGCTTTTCCCCGGTTTTCGGCCGGTTTTTCACGGTCTTCCGCCTGAAAAGAAACTTTAATATTTTGAAAAACCACACTGGTTTACGAGATATTCAAGTTTTAAAGGCTTTCAGGCGGAAGACCATGAAAAATCAAAAGGAAACTGGAGAAGAACTCATATTTAAAACTCGAACGAGTGCTGAATGCGAACGCGCTTACAGATGGAGATGAAATATATTGTTCCCGGAAATGTTTTCCGGATTCACTGAACTTGAAAACCTAAATCCATTAACATATAAATTTTTATCAATCAATCAATCTATTTGACGTAGCGTTAGCATTATCAATAAAATTTTGACAATATTAAGCCACGATTTCAAAAATTTACGTAATCAGGTACAAGGCTGTGTAGTACGATCACAAATGTAACCCGATAATCTAACCTGTCCTATTATTTATTATTACATAATAATCGCAAATCAAAGTTGAACATACAATATGGAGACTAGCGAAGAAAAATTTGGCTGCCAGGATTGAGTAGCACATTGTGACTGTGACTGATCATGCAGACAATCACGTGATTCACGTCACTGTCGATTCCACGTGTCACGTGACTTGTGTTTGTTTTCTAGAATGTTCTTTTAATCCTTTTTTAGAGTGGACAATCCACATGAATTACTAATCCATTGACAGGAGACACTTTCTTCATATATGCTCACTTGTCACTTGGATTGATATTCCTTCCAAGTGAATTCAATTCACACTTCACTAAAGTCTGGGCAGAGTCTGGAGTATCGTGACTGGAGCTGAAGCTGGAAACGAAAATGACCCTGGAGCCGAGGAAGGTTTAAATGAGCTGAAATTCTGAGGAGAGCGTCCTGTTCCTCACTCACGCTCCACTCACTCCTTTCTGGAGAGATCGTCAGAGCTGCAGAGCTTCACTGCAACCAGATTCGACTCCCTGCATCTTTTCCTGGACGACTCCAGTGTAGAACAGAACTTTCTCCAACCCGGGCAAATACAGTCAGAATCCTGTACCGAAACGTCTGTTACAAGGTAAGGTCCTACACATTCTTACAACCAAGGATCAGTTATGAAGAAGGCGAGACTCAAATTCGTTGAAGTTGCCACAGGAATCAAAAACTCTCCACCGGACTCATCGGAAAGGACTTCACATTTGTAGTTAGGACAGTACGAGCATATGTAATATGTAGGCAACCGGACAAATTAAAGTTGTTGAAGTAGTAAGGGAAAGAGATGGGATTACCGGATGGAGTTACGGAGGCACCGAATTTTATTCTTTGCTTAGACTACGACACATCTTTCAATAAAGGCACCCACCCATCGCATTCTCCAAAATTTTTAGGACTTATGGAATATTTAGAAGGGAAGAAAATATATTTGTCCTAGTTGGAAATTATTTCTTATGACTTTGACTACACAAGTATAGAAATGACAAAATAAGAAATACATAATATTTTGAGCTGGGCGTATTTTCTTGCACCAAAGGGGTCGGGTGACGTGTAGGTAGCCTCGAAGGAGATATACCACTAGGGATATTATTCTTTTGCCGCTATTTATACTACATATTGCCACTGAAATGTACTAATTACTATTTCTTACACTTACTGCATGCTTTGCTTGCAAGCTTTGACAATGAATTGTCGAGTTGTTGCGCAAAAGGTACAGCTAATCCGACATCTCTTAGCTTGGTTAAAATTAGTTTCGGCTTCATTGTTCCATCCTTATATAACTGTACTACTTTTTCTCTAGTTGTCATTGAAACTCCAAGCGAAGGACGTTGTAAATGAGTGTGATGAAGTAGTTTAAAATAAACATACCTGGTCTTCATCTACTAAAACATATTTTTTTGCATCGCTGGCTATGGAATGTTTGCAATAATAAAATATTTTTGCCCCTTCAGAAGTTTTAGTTCTCATTCTCCAAAAATTTTCGTCAATAAGAGATATCTTCGCTTCTGCCTCCGTAGGGAAAAAACGATCTCGTTGCCATTGAAGTCTGCTACTTCTTGCTCTATTATTAGACGGATATGAAGAACAATCACCAGGTTAATGAGAACTAAAAAGAACGAACTTATATCCAACCTTTCAGTCAAATCAGGTTTCACAACTCGAAACGATAAGATTATTTCTAATACTTATACAATTATACATTCCACCTAGTCCGTGCATGCGAACTCATGTATCTGTATGGAAATCCTGTTTCTGACTACACTATTTCTAGGTATTTTTTAGTGCAACTTCATTTTCAACTTCATAACAACATCATTTAGTGCATGGAGTGTAATGATGAAAGTGCAACATACAGTAACTGTACGAAGTAAGTAGTACACTTTAGTGGCACCGTGTGGTATAAATAGTGGCAAGAAATAAATAGGACCGAGCTCCAACGGTTGCGACAATGAGAATTAAATATTTCACTCCCCGGAATTCATTTTGCAACTCAGCCCTTGGATCATTAGAAGAACGGACATGTATCATGATAGCTGCCAAAACTAGGAAAATTATCTTGGCCACAAAGCAAACACGATAGGTTGCGAGATATCCAACGACGTTGTCCGCCTGAAGCTGACGTTTTTTACTGGACGAGTCCAGTAAAAAATATGACCAATTTCTATTCATCCGCAAGCCCAGAGCTGAGCATAATACGACAACTACAGCGGTCAAGAACAACATGGTGGCGTACATAATTCTGGTCCATGTCGGATTCTTACATGATGGACACGACTTGAAGCACTGACCACAGAGCGTACTTCCACGACTGCCAGCCAACTACACAAACAAAATAAATAGAATAGAACAAAAGTTAGCGTCATCATTTCTAAATACTGTAGTTAACTAACGTACCGATCGGAAAGGGCACTGTTAATTATTGGCACCCCGAAATATTTCTAAGTTTTTCAACCAAAAAAATAGAAGTCTTAGAATTGCCTGAAAAACTTTTTCCGCAAGGTCCTTCAGATGCCCTTAAAACATACTGTTGAAAAGTTACTATTAAAATGTGATCACTTGTCATTGTGTTGGAAAATAAATTAAATGTTCAAAAAGAAAATTTCAAGGTCGGACTTTTCATTAAATGAACTATTTTGACAAATTTGTTTGATTGGAGGAGCGTGGGGTTTTGACGAAACTCTGTTGTGCCGGTGTCAAATGAGTTCATAAGGGAGCCTTGCATTCAAAATAATCCACGATCACTTTTAATGTTTAATTTGTGTCTTTATATTTAAGTACCAATAGAACGACTTAATTAGAAAGCACGACAATGACAACCTGTTAATTTACGACAATGCGGAAAATCCACTTATATTGGTATTGAATAATTAGAAATTCACTCTTGACAATACAAATTTATTTGTTGTGCAGATTTCTCAATTCTTATCTAATTGACAGCAATTGAGTAAATTATAGTCATTCATTGTAATTTATATTTTTTGTATATCAAGCAACGCAGAAATAAACCATTGAACTTGAATATCCGACCCTGTGTGTAAAATTGATTAAAAAGAACGTGCGAACGTGCCGTATTGTTTATCTTCATTAGAACTTTGGAAGAAACGATTTCACTCTAGCCAGTTGAAATAAAAATAAAAGCAGCTGGTTTAATTGACCCCGAGCAACCTATTTCCACTCCGAGAAAGGGTTTCATTGCATCTTTAAACCTCTCCAATTCTTTCCATTCGCTTTCACGTCCTTTCACTTACAGAGGAAATAAATCTGTTGTGTAGTTCGCGATCACACTACAGTAACAGCACAGGGTAGTTCAGAAATTACGCCTACCTACACCATTTTCGAGCAAAATGGAACACAATCCATCTGCTATGAAAAAAACATCCTGGTAAAGAAAATCGATTAATGTGTTCGTATTTTTAATGAACCGCCCTGTAGAAAACGCTAGTGCCTTGACCTCCCTTTCCTAAGAATTCGAATTTATATTCTTTCCACGTACGGCATTCGAAAAAATACAGAGAACCGTGACCGTGAGCAATGCCGCGTATAGAATTCCGAGGAGTATTTTAGGTCGACCAGATCACTCGAGCGAAATGGTCCAATGTGAAATACTATATGATAAGGACTCCTGGTATTCGTTACTGACAAGATTGCAGTGTACTCGGAAACTCTGGAAAAGAAGTTGACGAAAATAGTAGGACAGCTTCGATAAAATCGAAAACCAAGACAACACAATAGTATTACGTGTTTGTGCTACTTCTACTCCAATTTGTAAGATAAGATAATCCGATGAAAATGAACTTTGTTCACTTTTTCACACATTCACACTTGAGATGAGAAGTACAAAAACAGAGTCTATTGTTTCAGACGACCAGAATTCAATTGAGTGATAAAAGAAAAGAAACAGATCAAAATGGAATTGGATCCGTGGATGGATCAAATTACTCAGCCAGGCATGAAAAAGTAAGGCTCAACAACTTTTATGCTGGGATACCCTCACAAAGTGCATATTTTTTTTATTTAGTTTTCTTCATGCTTTTGTATGTTTAGTGGACCACCCTGTACTTGACCTTCTTGGTCTGGTTCTGGTTTCGGAAAAATACGGTGAACTGCATGTGAGCCGTGACCATTACGGTGCAGAATACTTAAGAGGACTTGAGAATCACGAGACCACTCGAGCGAAATGGTCCAATGTGAAATGCAATAGGCTGGACTGGGTTATAAGGTCTTCTTGTTATTGAAAATTGAAAAAGTAGTTGACAAAAGTAGTTGGACGGTTTCGATAAAATCGAAATTGCCATGGCCAACGACAAAGTACGCCGAAGTATTTCAAGTTCTCACTTCAAAACTTACTTTTCGCACCTTACCTCGTGGGTCTCGGGTCTTAAGATAATATCGTGAACTTTTATTGGAAGACATGTTTCTCAATTTGTAGGGAAATCCTATGAAAATAAACTTTGCGCACTTTTTCGCACATTCACACACTTTGTGAGAAGAAGTTCAGAAATTGAGTTTGTTGTTTCAGACGATTAGGATTCAATTGAGTGATAAAAGAAACACATGGAAAATGGATCAGGTTACTCCGCCAGCCATGAAAAACTAAAGTAAATCCATCCGACAAAACTATTAGGCAAGAATATATTCGCGGAAGGTGTCTTATTCCGTTTCTTGTTTACTTTTATTCTTTCGCAAATAATAATATGTTGTTTTTTCCGCACATGTACTTGTACCAATGCGCCGCAACGATAAAAATCCATTAGACGCCATCCTTCACTTGTTTTTCTTTTACCTCGACAAATTTACAAAAAGAACCCCCAGAAATTATGCGTTTGAATTGTACGAGCACAAAATTGATGCAAAAATATTTAAAAAAGCGATTGAGACGCTGGTTTTTTTTCGATTAATGGAGAAAAATATTTTAAACCAAAAAACCTGAAATTGGCATAGTACTGCGGAGCAGAATCCTCAATATAGCGAAATGACAAGGGGATGCTTGTACCATGGATTACACTGAACACAATTTTCTTGGCATAAACGTCATGACCTTTTTGAAGAGGATTTGGAAAATAGAGTATAATGAAGACGGACATTGCGAGAAAGACAGGATACGCTCCTAAGTGCCACGTTTCCTTATAGAAATAAAAGATATTTTCGAGAAGAACTCAAAAAGCGGTGAAGCGAGTAATGGAGTGAATGGATCCCAAGAAATTGAATGCTGAGTGCAGTCGTCCGGTCTGTCCTCTCTAAAAATAGACCAACTTTTGTCCAAATTGAAATTTAATGCCAAACCATGTAAATGCGGACTTAGAGAAGAATAGAAAATTGTCTATCCTACCTGAGATGCTCAAATAGGTCGAAAACGGCTTAGCTTAGTACAGAGTGGATAATTATGATCCTTATGCTTTCTATGTCCAATAGGATTCATTTCAAACAGGTTCATGCTGTCCGTGTCAAATGTTAACTCAGCCTTTCTCATGTTTTCGTTTTAGACAGACGGAACAAAACTGAAAAACCTCGTTGGAGAAATGGAAATGACATTTGGATGTGACGTAAAATAAAATGTACTGAACAAAGGGTTTTACATTTTATATCCACTAATCTTGACAATGTCGTTTTTTACCGTCTTCAGTCAAGTTCATGTTAAATACATAAGTTATGTGTCACCCTGATAGATAGAGTTTATTCAAGTGACAAGAATTCATAACATGTTTACCACATTTTTTTTAAGAATCAGTGCCGTACGCATACTAGCACCGAGCAGAATTTGTTTGTCATGTGACAAAGTGTCAGATCGGTTTGGTTTGAAAGACAAGACAAAAGAAAATCAAAAGCCTTGAGGAGATTTAGTTTTACAAGGACAAACGTGGCATTGTCTTCAGATCCTAGTTTTTTACTTACCTCGTGAGAATTTCATAGAAATCGCTACGGGGTGAACGAACCATTATATTTTTCCAAGTGGGTGTGAAAATTTGACATGCAAATTGTACGTTTGACATGCAAAATGAATTTCGGAAATGTATGTGGTAGTACATTGCATTCCAATATATTTGAGAAAATGAAATTTAAATTTCACACCCGCGTGACTGCTCCTGATCCGTTAGCGGATGAATCCAACGAAGTTTCGAATCAATTTCCAAGCAGAGACAAAAACCGCACGTGCACTCATCGGAGCAAGAAGATCAAAGACTGCTTGCCATGCGATGGACAACAAAATATGACAGAAATAACAAATCAATCGATTCAATGGCAATATCTAGTAAATTGCCAAAAGGGATTCTGACGAGTTTGAAATACCAACGTCATATTATGCGACATCACAATATTGACTTTTAAATTCCAGATACCCGGCATACTTTGTTCTAATTTCTCTTCGAACTTTTCATTAGACATTCCATTGATTTTTTGTCAAGTCGGAAATAGCCATAAGTCAGGTCGGAATTTTTCCAAAGAAATATAAATATTAGTCGACATTGAGGCCGTTACGAATTACTGGTAACTGTGATTCCACGCACAACCACGACGATATGAGACGATGTCACACGACGATGTCACAAGTTCTTCACCGTCTGCTTTGTGAGTGTACCACATACCATCCGCCAAAAGAAACGCGGTAACAAGCAGAAGCTACACTATTAGTTCTTTTTAAGCCTCCGTTGAACTGTCGCTTGAAATAATTACAAGAACAAGTTGCTTAACTGTAAATAATATGACACAAAAACATTTCCATTCAATGAATTTTGAACATGTTCTGTCACTTCTGACTATCTCCTTCCTCTCGGCGTCTAGTTTCCAAGGGAAAGTACCCATTTGCAAGTGAGGTCAAAAATTAGTTTGTATACGTCCATTCCTTCTGACGTCATATCATGTAATTTTTGGAATAATTTTTAATATTTCGAAAACCCAAGGACAACGTAATTCGAGTAACTGTTTTCTTAGAATATGGTAATATCTTTCACTGGCGTTGTCCTTTTATAGGTGGATTATAAGCACGGGTCGTTAAATTTTGTTAATATAAGTGTTCTGTTTGTCAAACCTGGTTCAGAATATATGGAGTTAAATTAACGATAATTATTGGACGTGGATACGATTACTAAACAAACGATATTATAAAGATTGCTGAGAAGTAGCGTCATCAGAAAATTGCTCGATTGGCGACCCCGCTTGGATGAAATGGTTTCCCTATTATATGAGTTGAAATAGGAATGTAAACTAAAATTTGCACTCGAGCTGTTATCTTGTTTTACAACTCATAGGGACACATTTATTCATCTGTACTCACTAACATCTTAAAATATCGATGTAGAATATATCTGATTATCTTCTAATTCTATGCCCAGAAGACCACATTTCAAACCGGATAAAGCTGTCAAATGTCATCTCAGCCTTTTTTATGTTTTCTCTTGAGACAGAAGGAACAAAAGTGAAAACCTTGTTGGAGAAATTGAAAAGACATTCGGATTTCACAAGAAGTAAAACGTACGGTACATGGCGGTTGATATTTCACATCCACTAATCTCGACCAGGAAATTTGTACACTTTGCATTCAAGTCCATGTTAAATCCGTTATGGGTAACCCTGCCGCATTAGGACCCGCAATCCTCATAGTAGAATTTGTTTGTCATGTCACAAAGTGTCAGAGGAGTTTGGTTTGAAAGACAAGACAAAGGAAAACCAAAAGCCTCGAGGAGATTTAGTTTTACAGCAAACGTGGCATTGTCTTTAGAGCCTAGTTTTCTAGTTACCTCGTGCGAATTCTGTAGAAATGGCTCTGCGGCCAACGAAACATGCTGTTTTTCAGTCGGAAGAAAAAAATGTTGGGGGTGTGTAAATTTGACATGCAAATTGTGCGTTTGACATGCAAAACAAATTCCAGATAGGGATGTGGTAGGACATAGAATTTCAATATACTTATTTGAGACTATGAAATTTAAATTTCACACCCGCGTGACTGCTCATGACTCTTTGGCGCAAGAGCCAAACGAAGTTTAAAATCAATGAGACAAAAACCGCAAGTGCACCATGCAGAGCAAAAAGATAAAAGACTGCATGCCATGCCATGGAAAACAAAGACATTATGGTAGACCAGTCGATTTATAGGCAAGACTCCGAAATTTCCCAAAAGGGATTCTGACAAGTTTGGAATTCCAATTCCATGTTATTCAGCATCACAGTTCAATTTTGAAATTTCAATAACTCCGGATATCCGGCATATTTTGTCCTGATTTTTCTTTGAACTTTTCATTAGACATTCCATTAAATTTTGATTTAGATAAATTGGATAAACGAGCAGTAAGTTCGTGAATTCTTATAGTGAACCGGGTGGTTCATAAATCACTGTTATACGTAACCCGGTGAATTCGAAAATTTTCGGTTTACTGTTATTGTGTTACCGGATCCAAAATTGGCGTACATATTGAATTAGTGATATATTTTTAGGAAACAAAACCGTGAATACTTTTCACTCATTTTGAGAAAAAATTGTTGGACGAAATTAAAAACCAAAGACGGTTTCCATCCATTTTTTAGACGAGCGAGCTACTAATCCCTTTATTAAGTCGTGCGACGTAATATACGGAGTAAATGACTTATTGCGGATGCCCAGTCCGTCTGTCCGTCTGTC
>JAQFYE010004141.1:0-13921 GCA_034694305.1 Protaphorura glebata
AGGCCGGTCGCCTTAAATAACAATTTCTCTAGATTCTCTATTTATGCAAAATTTTATTTTGCACGGGTTCGCTAGTATATCATATAAGTAACTAATAATTATGCTGGCGGCTGGCACACGGGCAAGGGATTTTAGTTTTGTTTGATACAAGATGTATTTAATAAATCGCGACGGATTCCGCTGCAGAAAGGGTCAATTTGGGACGGCAGGTGACATCAAATCAATATTGCACCCGAGTGGAGTTTATTACTGTGGGAGAAGAAGGGATCACTGTCGATGTCGACATCAAAAATGTCCACCATTCTGTGGCCCAGCAGCAGCGGGTTGTCCGTGCCTTCCTTCCCTTGAAATAACAGATCCAAAAGAGAACTACGTCACTTTACGTCTCAATAGTGATGGATTTTGGCAAAGCAGTGCGAAAGTGAACAACGGGACTTCTATTGTCAAAAGTATTTTGAAACCAGGTCAAATACCGGAAATATTACTCGATTGCGTCAATCGACAACTCCTACAACTTGTGTCCCGTGTGCTAGATTATATTCACAACCAGTTGACAATTTCAAAAGAAATAAGGCCGGATTTCGTTGTCAAAAAGCAAACAATGGATATTTTTATTGCGGGAGACTTGTGGATGGAATTGGAAAGTGTGGACCAAACGACGGACGTCCTTGCCGATTGTGCTTAGAATTATGCGCTGATATAACTGCGGTTTCTAGAAGTTCAGGTCATGATCAAGGTCACTTGGGTCAGTCAGTCATATTTCGGTCTAAATCCAGCTCCAAATAGTTCAGTCGAAACTGTGCGTAATTTGTCTCGTTATCGCCAAGAATCTATTGTCGTTGAAAATCATTGTAAAATTAATTCTTAGACGAAAAGTTTATAAATTGTCTCTTGAAATGCTACATGACCTCGTTTTGCGACTTTTCAGCTGATTATTTTGTTGTTTTCTAATAGAAAAGGCTGTGCAAATTTTATATCGTATGTTTAAACCAGGTGGCGTTCTCTCTGAAAGAGGAGACCGTAGAGGTGAAACAGTGAACCGAAATGGCTCCGTAAGTCTCCGGGGCTCCCCGCTGCTCAAATTTGGTGGGGGTACGGGATTGCTTCCAGAACAATTATATTATTGTGGACAAAGTTCAGGCGAATGTCGATGTGGCAGTTGTAGCGAACGCTGTGGACCGAATGATGGATGCCCATGCAATGCCTGTTTGGAAATTGTGCTAAATCCAATCGTGGATGAGAGTAAACACACGACTCTAACTCCGCCCATTGATGCAGACCACTCTCCGAGTGCACCGCGATTGGAGTTTGACCTGGATGACCTTTCACCTCAAGGCCAAATTGATCCGCCGACGCCTGCTCCTCCGGACGATTCTAAACTGTGTATCATTTGTCTCATTGACGTCAAGAATTGCATAGTTTCCCCACGTGGTCACTACGGGTATGTGCCAGGTGTGTGATCGCTCTAAAGGAATGCGCCCTTTGTCGGAGGAGTATATCTTCATTCATGAAAGTTTTCGAGCCGTAATGAGTCAATGTTTTGTGTATTGGCTACAATTTTGCCTTGTTGCCTTTGCCAAGAAACACGAAATATTGGACTTACATTTTCGAAAAGGCCCAAACAAATTTTTGAAATGCGAGAGCCTTTTCGTATAACTTTCTCTGCTAATCCTAACCAAGTGGAGTTGAAAAAAATGGTTGTAGAGAATTTTGAATGTAATTTGACTGTTTTTCATCGAAACGTCGACTAGGGGTCAACATGCATGGGCCAATTCCAATTGACCCCAAACTTTGCACGAAGCTTCTATTCTTCGAATGGACCTCGAGGACCAGAAAAGCCCTAGGTTGCCGCTACACGTTAATTAAAGCTTTCAAATTAATACAAGATAATTGACCTTAGTGTCGTCACGCAAAAATTTTGGACTCAAGGGCAATTTAAGTAATGTTTAGGATGTAAATGGTAAATTCTGTGCAAGTTTGAGGTAAATCGAAAACCGGCTGACCTTCGTTAACCCATGACGATGACCACGGAGCTCTACAAACTTGGCATTACATGTAAACCAAGAAGATTTGACGTGCAGTTGATTGCTAGGAATTACCTACGATTTTCTCCACACCGGGTCAATATGAATCCTTGTAAGGTTTGGCAATTTCCACCCAAAGTTAAATTCTCATTTGATTTTGCCATGCCTTCCTTGGATTTTAAATTCAAAATCCTTCATTACTCTGACAACCCTAACTATTTTGGAAAATCGAAGAAACTGCAAAATACTCTGACAGGACGCGTGAAATCTTCTTGATCTAAACATTGTTCAGAGATCGAGGAGGAGCTTTGAGCGAAACTTGGAGTCATCGCTCTGATAGAAAACCTCACACGAATATCATATGAATATCTGATTTATTTTTACTGGCACACGGGCAAGGGACTTCGGTTGTTGGATACAAAATGATAAATCGTGACGGAGTCCGCTGCAAAAAGGGCAAAGGGACTGCAGGTGACCTTATATCGAAATTACACGGGAGTGAAGTTTATTACTGTGGGGGAAAAGGGGATCACTGTCGATGTCGATATCGATATCAGAAATGTCAACCATTCTGTGGCCCATCTGGTTGTCCTTGTCTTCCTTGTCTTGAAATCACTGATCCAAGCGAGAAATACGTCACTCTACGCCTCAATAGTGCTGGATTTTTGGCAAAACAGTGCGTAAATGGATGGGACTTTCACTGTGAAAGACCTTTCCTTACCAAATCAAATACTGGAAAAATTACTCGCTTAGTATGTCAAGCGAGAACTTCTACAACTTGTGTCCCGTGCGCTAGCTTATATTCACAATCAGATGATAATTTCCAAAGAAATGACGGCGGATTTTGTTGCCGAAAAGCAGGCAATGGATATTTTTATTGTGGAAGATTTGTGGATGGATTTGGAAGGTGTGGACCGAGCGATGGAGATCCTTGTCAGTTGTGCTTCGAATTATTGGCTGAGATAACGGAGGTTTCTACAAGTACAGGTCAACATCAAGGTCAGCCAGCCATATTATCATATTTCGGCATTACTATGCAACTCAAGTCGAAACTGCATAATTTGTCCGGTTATCGGCAGGAATCCACTGTCGTCGAAAACTTCCATCAATCATTGTAAAATTAATTTGAGATGAAAAGTCTACTTTATTTTCACTTTCGGAACTTCTTGTCTCTTGACATGCCATATGACCCCGTCCTACAAGTTTTCAGCAGATAATTCTGTCGTTTGCTAAAGCGCCGCTGCACGCATCAGAGCCCAAAGCTCATATTTTCATAAACGAAAGTTTCTTACGATTTTCGTCGATTCTCCAGCTAGCTGGGATCTCGCGATGGTACGGTGGAGTAGTCAAAATGTTTGTGCAAAGACACTCGTCCGTCCTGCAAATTTTATATCGTAAATTTTATTTTTAAACCAGGTGGCGCTCGCTCTGAGAAGAGAGATCATAGAGCCAAAACTGTGATCCAAAACGGCTCCGTAAGTCTCTGGGGCTCCCCGTTGTTCAAATTTGGTGGGGATAAGGGAATGCTTCCAGAACAATTATATCATTTTGGACGAAGTTCAGGCGAATGTCGATGTGGCAGTTGTAGCGAACACTGTGGATCGAGTAATGGATGCCCATGCAACACTTGTTTGGAAATTTCCCTAAATGCAATCGTGGATGAGATTAAGCACACGACTCTAACTCCATCTATTCATAGAGTCCGCTCTCCGAGTGCACCGCGATCGCGATTGGCGTTCCACCCAAAAGGTCTTGACCAGACTGTTCCGCCGATGCCTGCTCCTGCTCCTCCGGACAATTCTAAACTTTGTGTCATTTGTCTCGTTGAAGTCAAGAGTTGCATTGTTTCTCCCTGTGGTCACTACGCGTACTGTGGCACGTGTGTGATGAATCTGAAGGAGTGCGCCCTTTGTCGGAGGAGTATATCTTCATTCATGAAAGTTTTCGAGCCGTAATGAGTCAATAATTTGTACATCGACTACAATTTTCCAATACCTCATTAATTGCCAAACGGATGATACTGTAAAACAGAATAAACATGGAATAAACTATGTTAACTAAATTCAATAGTATTATTTGGTTGGAAACGTAATTGAACGTTAGAAGACTTTAAGTACACTATTCTTATAATTACAATTAATTAGAAAAGACAAAGAAAAAGAAATAACTAATTATTGTACGACAATTCGACCTGAGGATTCGCGAATCCGGATTCGAATCCGAATTCAGTCGGATTCGAATCCTTCTCGCGTTTTTATAATATAACACCGAACACTATTATCAAAGTACTAGCATATTATAACTACTCATTCAAACCTCATTAGAGAGTGAGTTCCGAATTTGTAATTTGGGCCTACCAGATTCACATAGTCCAAGAATTTGGCACGGTCAATGGTCATTATCATATTATGTTGGTAGATAATAAATATGTTTAATAAATAATTGAATTAAATTAAACTGAAATCATGTCATTGAAAAATACAGACCCATAAGTATTTTGTAGACCCCAGTAACGACAGCAGATACCCGTTAAATATTACGTTAATAATTTTGCTTGAATTTTCGCTTATGTAATTACTATAATTATTTCGAAAAAATTATGCGTCATTAATTGAAATTACGATAATGTAGAGTTCGGTGCGGATTCGAATCCGGATTCGCGAATCCGGAATCCGGATTCGAATCCGACTTTTGCCGGAATCGACGGTGCGAATCCGAATCCCAATCCGGTTTTAACCGGATTCGAGGTAGCCGAATCCGAATCCGAATCCGACTTTTTTTGGATTCGAGATTCGCGAATCCGGATTCGAGCGAATCCGAATCCGACCAAATCCGGATTCGTGCGGAGCACTATGTTTATACAACAATTCACAACTTTCTTTGAAAAAAATTGCTAGTACGACTAGTAATAGCCAATTCTAACGACTAACGATCATAGTCAGCTTTAATGAAAAAGAATTATGATATTTTAAAACTACATGAGATTATGGATTGAAATTTTCAAAATGTTAAATATCACTAGTTATCATACACTCTTATTATGTAAAGTTAACCTGTAGTTGCCGTCTGTGCTGATGTTTGCGCTCACACATTTTTTTAAAAAAAGTGAAAGAAGTCAATTCCCGTGACGGGGGGAATAACTCAATTAGGACCAGTGTATCAAATGCAGAGAATTTACCGGACAACAAAATGGGACAAAGAAAATATTCCAAAAATATTCCCGTGACGGGGGGATGGGAAATCTCCCGGTTTTTAACCACTCATTTGTGAGAAAACTTTGATGAACAATTTGAAGAAACGAGTGTCAAATTGTAGAAAATTCTTCGGGGCTTCATTTCTCATTCATATTTCCCAAATGAATGTAACAAAAACACTTGAACCTTACTTTTTGTCACTTTAAGTGAAATATTTAGTGAAACTTTCTAGAATTTAGGGCATTGAAGAAGACAACTGTCTTCATTTCAAAAGCTCGTCATGTTCATTTTATTTTCAAAATTCGTCATTTCCGTTTGAAACTTTTTTCAGGTCTAATATGTAAGACATACTCAATTTCTTAACGTATTTCCTGCATCATTGATAACTAAGAAATATAATATACAATTTGAAATTAATTTTCGGCAAATTACGTATTTCAATTCAGTGCAGTGGTTTAACGTAAGTCCCGCTGACATTTGTTCGTTTCGCGTGAGATAGTAGGGTAAATAATTATAATGATAGACTCCATAATATGGACTCTGAACGTAAAGGAGAAAGAAAAATGTTTTAAAATGGAATCAAAAGTTTCACTAGATATGGAATTCAGTTACGCTTACTACAAAAATACGACATGAGATTTACGCACCCGACGCGACGGTTTGTTATGTATAATTGTTACACTGTTTTTGTATGTTAACATGTCCATAAATAACTAAATTACTTCCGCGTAGGTAGGCTTTAGAAACCTTCGCTGGAGTAATCTGATTAGTGATAAGGTCATGGATACAGCCGACCCGGCTTATGGACGAGGTCACAACTAACAACTACGAAAACCGTTACATTTACAGTTACAATGAGAAAGACACTAGTGTTAAATCGGGCGTGTGAGATAGTTAAGTACGTCCAGAGGTCCATGCTAGGCATTTTGAACTTGTGACAATATGTGGTTGACAGACAACAAGGTACAAAGAAATTTTTGAACATATTTTTGTAGATGTGGAGTGACTAATTTGAATGTATTTTTGATAGAATACAAAAACTCCATCACCACGAGAAGAGCCTGGGGAGTCGCTCCCAAGATGGGAAAAAAGCGACAGAATGCGAAGAAATAACACCTCAATTTTTAATGGAAAATATATTGGGACCGTTGCCCTAATTGTTTCCATATCAATGGGTTTCAATTTACTCCTCTCGTGGATGTATCTCCATGAAATCTCTGTCACGACGAACGCAAATCGAGAAATTCTAAGTAATTTAGACGCACTAAGTAGTACAATTTCAAAAATGTTGGCCCAAAACAGCCCGAAATTGTATTCAAGGAGCAAAGATCACAAAAGTTTCAACAGAAACAATAATTGCGCATATAACGATATGTTTTATTATAGAATTGTGCTAGTAATTGAGTTGGCAGTTTCAGGAGAATCCGATTCATTTTATTTAGTTTCAAATTTTACTTGTTGGTCACGCGCTCAATTGACGATACTGAGTACGAATGTACTTTTTTTTTGCAGAAATTATATCTCAGGAACTTGGAGCGATTAAACTTCTTATCAGATACCCGCCATTCGATGATTCGACTGCTACCACAATACCATCTTCTCCAACAATTCCCACGACAAGGCCTACGTTTACTGAGACATCATCTGCTTCTAAGACCACAATGGCTTTAACGACGCCGCCTATTACAACAATTGACTCAACAGCGCCCTCTGCTACCACAATTGCTTCGACCACGCCCTCTGCTACCACAATTGCTTCAACCACGCCCTCTGCTACCACAATTGCTTCAACCACGCCCTCTGCTTCAAGCTCGTTCATTACTACAACAGCTGATTCAACGTTTCCGTCTGATACAACAGTTGTCACAACGCTGATGTCTGATTCAACGGACATTTCATCAATTTCCAGTGAAATGTACAGCAGAACGACCCAATACGAAGAATCGTCTACGACAACTCCTATTAACCCCGTATTGTTTGAACCCGCATATATACTAAATAATCGTGCAAACATAACAGGAAGAAAAAAGTACACCTGCAGTCAATATTGCCAAGAGCCCTTAGTTTTCAAAGGACAACTGCTATTGGACAAAGGAGTAAACTTCACAGCTTATGGTATGCATGCCATCAACAAGCATACTCTGTATGTCTGAATGCAGGGGTTAACACTCTAATAAAAAAACAAACAAACAAAGCCCGACACAAAAGTCGAGAAATATCTGCTTTGGACCAAATAATTATTTCATATTTTCATATTAATGTTTAATTTCATAGGTTTTGAGGCCGTGAGAGCAGCTAAACAGAGCGTGGCGTATAAAGCTTTAAATAAAATGCGTCCGGAATTGGCCGAGGAAGTTCATCCAATTGATATAAGATGGGTTGACGAAGAACCAGCATGCTTCATACCTGAATATGTTGATCTTCATCAGAAATGTTCTTAATTGTGTGTAACTTCTCTTGCCCAGACGAATTAAATCTAGTAATGGTAAACCAATTCTGTTGCAGATGTTTCTGAGGTGTCCAGAAAATCGCAAATCGTAGTATTTTTCAAAAAAACTCAATAAATTTTCATGACACTATTACGCTATTCCAGTTGTTATTTGCTCAACGATTGTACAGTTTTGGATTGGATGGAAAAATCTATTCGGGCCATATAATCCCATAGCTCACACAATATGAGCCTCTGAGTCGCACTGAGTTATCAATGAGTGTTCCTAATTTCAAAAGGAGACATTCATAAGTAAATCAGATGTATTTAAAATGACGAGGTATTCATTAAGTAATTTCGAATAACGCTGCTTCTCCGCCGTCTAAATGTATACCATTATGAATTAGTTGAATTGATCTTTAGAAGCGACCCACGGCCCTGCACGGATGTTACAGAGTTGATGAACTTTCAAAGCTGTCCCGACCGACCGTGACCTTCGACCGACAGTGGTTTATACCACCATTTCGCTACGGTCTAATTCATACCGGGGGGGGGGGGGGTCAATTTCCTACGACTACGAATGCCCGGTTGCTATAAAGAAGTGTTTTTTAGTTACATTTGTTCATACTATTTAGGAGGACATTCACGAGTCGAAATGCGAAGCAATCCAATTTTTACCGAGAAATGTTTGGCCACTTTCATCATGGCAAAGTCCATTAATCTAATTTGTATTTGGAGTATTATATTTTGTTAATCTATTGATTTAAAAATTAAATTAAATTAAATTAAATTGAACTTAAGTAAGTTCGTCGTTAATTATCAGATTTATCATTATAACTAAATAAATTTCGTCTAGATCTGAGTGCGTTTTATCGCTCCGTACTGCGCTACTTGCGAAGTGTCGCTGTTAACAGGCGTAGTTAATGAGCACAATAAATATTCAGGAATAGTTTAGGACTAGAGATTAGCTAACATGAAAGTCAGAAGCCAATAATAGAACTATAGAATCACCAGATAGGTCGTATCAGGTATGACCTATTGACCGATTTTCTAAAATAAACAGTCATGGAAATTAGAATTATGAGCACCTGTTAAAATTGCATTGCATTAAACTATTCACACGACATCATTACGTTGTCCGCGTACTCCCTCGTATTTCTTGTTGAAATGACCATCCCAAATTTTGAAAGGGTGAAAGTGAATGTAAAAGGTGAAAATTGGTCGAGTTGGTTAAATTTGACCATTCTCATAATCGTGCTGATTAATTCTACCTTGGCCTGCGTCATTCTTCTAAGGAATGGATACCTTGTCCAATCAAATAATATTCTTCTTGGTAAGCAGATAGTATAGGCAAAACGATTTGAAAACAGATGATGGTAATACGGCAATCCTATATTATTTGATGATCTTAGAAAGAGTCTTGGTGAGAGTGGAATCTCTTGATGTCCATAGGCCAGCAGTACCTGTACCAGCACTTTATCAACCAGCTCCGGAATTTGAAAAGGTGGAATAGAGATAATATAAGACGGGATTACTGAATACATAGGCAAACAAATTTTACGGTTTTTAAAAACTATTTTAATCTACGAAAAGGTTTTTCCCATTATTGTAGAACGTTTTGAGGAATTCGCCACCCCAAATTATAATTCTCTGAATTACTTGTCCGCAAATGATTGTCCTTTAAAGCTTTTCGATTTCGTAGTGTTTCTATCACTCGGGCAGACAATTTAATACGGTGTTTACTTTAAAAATACTTTTCTTTACTTATCCCTAAAGCGGTGATTCCACACTCAGGATTTAACTGAGGACTTGCAGATGCAAGTCCTCAGTTAAATCCTGCCACGCCCTGACTCAAAATTACTTGCCTCTGGATCTGCAAAGTAGTACCCGACACTAATTTGCAGGTCGACTTGCAATTCCAATACGAATAGTGTGTGTTAGTGTTTCCATTGCAGGATTCATTGCAGGTAATGAGTCGTGAGTTGTCTTATGAAATCACCACTTACAACAAATGGAAGGTCCAAAATCCATATCCATCCATCATCAATCATCAGACTGTCCAAAATATACTAAATAGGATATTTGAGATGCAGTGATTGCAGTGCCTTAGGGGAATGCTCGTCAATGAGAGTAAAAGGAATTAATGATGAGTTAACGTTCTTTTGAATTTAAATAATTAACAGATGATACAACTTCGAGAATGTCCACCTTGCCCAACTGAGCCAACCGTAACTGTGATTCCAAACAAAGACCCCGTGTCTGTTCTTCATACACTAGTTGGACAAGATGCCTTGTATGAATTCGCCTACAGATGTGAAAACCCTCATCACCACACTTCAAAATTAACAATTGAAGATTATGAGGGATCTTGGGCCGGGAGTGGTAAGTAGAATTGTACATTTCTAATTACCGTAAATCGTGGAATAGAATTCCCGATCTTAGAATTATCCCGGGAACATCTAAATCACACACTTTCATCCTTCTTTCACCGCTTTCTCTAAAACAGTCAATGGTGAAAGTGAGAGAAAGTTTCGACTTTTACTTTACTTAGCCCGGGGTTCAGTTCGGCGTCACCCGGGTTCTAATTCGTCATTATGGTCCTTCAATTTCACCGAGAATCCAGGGAAGTGTTCTCACAATCATTTAAATCAATAAATTACGCAGAAAATTATACTGAACGATTATAAGGTTCAAAACTTACAATAACACATCTGTAACCCAAAAAAAATACATATAATAATATTATATGTGAAATAACATTCGAAAATCCACATTTCATTAAAAAAGTGCACCCACCTCCCAACCGCACGTGCTTCCTCTATTTTAAACATATTCTAATTGTACTTTTAATTACAGATGATATTTTTTTAAACCAAAATGTCTCACTTATGGCGGCACACATTCTAATATTTATGCGAACACTATTTAATACTATGTACTAAAGTGATAAGGCACGACTGATAGAGAAATAATTGTCAAACCAATTGCCTAATTATTTCTTGTTTTAATCTTTCAAGGGAGAAATAGAGTTACGGCAAAGCAGCAGGCAGCTTATCATGCAATAAAGCAACATTTTCCAGAATATCTGTCCGGTTTGACTTACGAAGATGTTGTGTATAACCCTATCTGCAATGACGCTGTTCCGTCACCTTAATCCAAGGACAGTGCTGATCAGTCAAACTTCACCACAACAATTTTCTATAATGGCATTTCTGTATTTTTCTTAGTTTCAATTTTGAAGTTCCTGGTAGGGTAGAGTCCATGGAAAGTTCGTAATAATTTCTGTTCCATATAATGCAGCCTCTATTATGGTGACTATCCTTACTGTCGTTTACTTTCAATGTTATTTTACAGTATATTTTAACAACAGTAGTCATTCATTTCAATTCTAATGTGCTAAATATTATAAAAGTGAATTGGACAAACTCTGTTCATTGTATAATCATTGAAAAATAAAATATGCGTTTCCAAATAATGTCTGGTTTCGAAAAAATTTAAATGTCTGGTTTTGTTAGACGACCACTTAATGACAATAAATGAGAGTATTTTATTGAATAAAAATAAAACATTTTCGTCAATCAGTGTAACAAACGTATTCAGTACCTATTTACTTTACCGCAAACCATCACTATTCTTATAAAGATTATTTATATAATAAAAAATGAAATAGTACACCGACGTAATACAAACAGAAAGTTCAGAATCTCCTAAATTGTTTCTTAAATTTTTCAAAGTGAAAATCATCAGTTGCTTTATCCGGTCTATCCCTTTCATTCGGTATTCCTTGAAACTCTGGATCAGCTCCAACCACAACTACTTTCTTCGGTTTTTCTGGATCTTTAATTTTTCGTTTGTTGTCTTGCTTTCGTGGGTCCTCCATATTAACTAAAAATAAAAACAGAAAGTTTCAGTTTGTTTCTAAAAGCATTTACTACATCCTGGCTTGTGGGTTGACGCTAGAAAAGTAAGGTGTAAATTATGTAGAGATCGTCTGAAATTATTAGTGCCAGGATCAAGTCAGTTCCAGCGAGGATGCCAGAGAACCGATACATACCAACCAACCAAATACCAAAACCCAAGATAAGAAATAAATGGGAATCCCACATTACTGTTCTGCTACGAAAACTCCCACCCAGCGCGTTCGGTTGCAGGGAATAAAAAATTGAACCATCGTTTAAAATCTTAAACTTTCAAAATTGTGTGCTTTCGGAATCGCATACTTACACCTTTCTATCTGTCTCGTCAATTAGTCCTAGCTTTTTCAAGTTCATTGCAGGAAAACCGCCCACTTCACCGTAAAAGAACGAAACACAGTGCACACGAAAGTGAGCATTCGTTCTACTACGAAAATAAAATAATACGAAAAAAAACAATTCAATTAATCGATCCGTCAATTGAAAAACCAAAAAAATCCGATGGAATGAAAACACATTTTTTCTATTTGAGATAATTTAAAAAATTCATATATTGCAAATAATTGCAAGATTAAAAATGAGCTCATTATGTTTTTAAGCATTTCCTTGAGAAATGGGTTGAAATTTGGTGGAATTCTATTTCCGTATACACTTAGGTCGATAAAAACCGCAATTAAATTAAAATCGTGAAGTAGCAGAAAGTCGGAAAAATTACAATTGCTTACATCTGTTGTGTTGAACAAAGTTCACGGCCATGTTCGTCGGAACAAACTGTGACGGACCTTCTTTTTTGTTTAATCTGTCACGAATTATTTTCTGCTTGGCCTCCTCAGTGGCTTCTATATTTTTAATTTTAACTCTGTCAAGAATTGAATAAAGGAAATTAGTTCATTTTCAAAAACTTTGTATGCAAGCAAACGAAATAATCCAATAAGCAATTCCACTTACTCAATTCCTAGATCTACTTCGGGAATTCCACTCAGCATTTGATTGGACAACATTTCTTCGGATTTATGACTCGCCGATTTCCTCAAGTATTCTGGGACTGCTAATAGGGCTGCCTCTTCTGGAGAAAGGAATTTTGGAATTTCTTCACTATTTTCGCCATCTTTGCTGTCCGCTTTCTTTCTCTCCAGCAGTTGTTGCTCAATATATTTTAACCTATTTCAAACAAACAAAAAAAGTTAGTAAAACATAGAACTGGTTTTCCTTGAGCTGATTTCCTAATATCAGCGGTGCCTGCATACTGTACAATAAATAAAATGACACAATTAATATATATTCCTATTCCACATGGCGCGGTCAAAAACATACACAACGAATGTGGTTTCCATTTGGGCTGGAAAATGTACCCTAGTACATAGTATGAACCTCCTCCAATAAGAGGAATTCAACCCTCATTACGCTACAATATACATATAAATATTTAAAATAATTAAGCAATCAAACAATACGATGTCATACATTTCAGCGTCTTCGTCTCTAGTATTTGTTTCGGCTGAGAATTGTGTACCAATCCCTGTGTCGTACGCGTCATCATTGTTCTGTTGAAATTTTCCAGTTTTTAAAACGTCCATGTCAATCATCCCTCCTGTTTTAGACTTGAATGGGTCCATCTAAAATCAGAACAGTAGAATATAAATACGTATTTCAATTTCGCTACAAGAAAATTCGGTAATTAGCAAATGTGTTTTTAGCTCTTGCTAAAGTGGAAGTGCAAGGCTGACATTTCATCTGTTTTATTTTAAACATTCCTCAGAAAATTTCTTACCTTACCGAAAAATAGGACCAAATGTCAGATGTTAGAAAATATATAAATAATGGAATTACTAGAACTTTACTTCATGCTGTAATTCTAGGGATTTCAGAAAATAAAGAGATTAACTAATTTTACTTACCCCTAAAACTTCATCCTCCGGAGGAGCTTTCTTTCCTAGGGCCAGTGTGATTGCGCTCACTCCATGTGGTCTTTGCCTTATTTTCCTCAATTCCTTCAACATTTCAACTTTTTCACTGTAATAAGAAATTCAATTTTACAGTAATTAATTTTATAGTTTTTCAGTACACAAAACCCACAAAAACATCTATTTCAGACTTTCTGTGAAACACCTTTTAGCTAGCAACTAACTACCGTATACAATGTGCTGAATATTCATGGCTAAAAATATCAAAAATATCTAATTTTCGAAAAGCCTTCAGAAAATTATCAAAATCCAACTTTCTAAGTCTAACAACACAACTAACAACTACAACAACTGCTCTAACAACTACAACTAACAACTGTCTAAGACAAGGTAGTGTAGTGGTGAGAGTTCTGAATTCTCATTCTACAAAACTACAGGTACGGGGTTCGTTTCCTCG
>JAQFYE010004142.1:0-13920 GCA_034694305.1 Protaphorura glebata
TGGGGCATCCTTATCATTTCCTCCAAGTGTAATTTTTGAAATTTTTGAAAAAATGAATCTGCGTATGAACTAACCTATACAAAATTGGTTACTTTTTTAAGGTACTGCACAATGTCAGAGACAAAATTTGATAGTATGCCAGGAGAGGTGAGTACAGTTTCGGTTAAATTGGAACAGATACCACGTATTCGGCGTGATAATTTTACTTGTTTCAGATGGTGGCTGAAATCCTAGATCATTTCGATTTACCTGAACGACAATCACTTCGAAGTGTTGCCAAATTCTGGAACACAAACATTTCTCGTCTTTACGGAGTTACACTGACAGTCAACAATACTAATTTGGAATCCGGTCTCGCTTGTGATGCGTACCCAATCAAAGCCTATTTCCAAAGCCTCACCCTTCCAATTCAAATGAATGCAGCCGAAACATATTTCTTAAATCGATTGACCTCATTATCACTGACTGGAATTATCGTTTGCTACAACATTTTTCCAGTCTTCGAACATTGTCTTCACATCCAGAAGCTAGAGTTGGTCAAGATGGACATAAACATCTACATGAAAGACTATCACGTGAACACGGATGATCCGACGAAATTATTACCGGAGTTACGAGTTTTGAGAATTAAACTTCGAGATGGACCCTTCGTCGTCTCTGATTATAATTTTTTGAAGACTTTGCTTCCATTTTTCATATCTCCGAATCCTAACATCGGGAAACTGACTTCAATTGTACTTGAATGTCCGAGGTCAGGAGGTCCATTTTCTGGTTTTTTTGATGAAGTCTTTGGGAAGGATTCATTCCAACGAACAACATGGCAAATTGCATCCGCTCCTAGTTATCCTGAACAAAGAATTGCAGACCAATTCTATATCGACCTTTTTATGGGGAATGTGAAAAGTGTACAGAATGTTCATTTAGCTGATCAAGATTTTTCTTGCAAAATCAATTTCACATTTCTACGAGGAAATGAAATCGAGTCTTACTCAAGACTAGAAATTAAAGAATTTGAGCATTCAGTAACACCGGCTCAGTTGAGCAATTTATATGTATATACTCCTCATGTTCCGTATTTCAATTTGCTAAGCGGTCAAACTCTTCTGACTACCCTGTCTATTAACTTATCACCGAGCCTCTCGTTGGATCAAGTTTATTCAATTGTGAACAACGATTGAGTGCTTGCATGGAATAACGTACTAACTGCCGGCCTACAGGCCGGCAGTTAGTACGTTCTTCCATGCAAGCACTCAATTCTTCAACCATGAAGCGACTATCAATTATGTATCAATGTGACGAACAACTGGACGGATCTTCACTCTCTCAACTAAAATGTCTAGAATTCCTCAAATATTCGGAATTGATTTTTGAATATTGGGCTGATGTTAAATGGGTGGTTGATGAGATGCAACAATTACTAATCTGAGTTCGCTTCCTTCCTCATTACGTGTTCTCATCAGTTCAGCAGGTCTGGAGTTCGCGGACGAGAACGATTTCAACGAGGCTACGTTCCATCGTTTGAAAAATTTGGAAACCCTTGCATTCACTGGAGTTCAATTTATTCAACTTGACCAGACAATTGTCCATGTAGTCGATTCATTACATATTCGTCAGCTCATTGCTTGGCTACCCAGTTTGAAGAAATTTATGATCCGGAATGCCGAGACTCAATTAGACGGGCAAGGAATCGACCAGGAGAACCAAAATGACACTGGTTTGACACTTCCAGACTCAGCCACGGATTGGATCAACACCACTTCTTTTCTAAGTTTCCAGAAAATTCCAATTCTTCCGTGTGAAACTTTTAAGGATGTGGATAATCCCAAACTGACTGGACGATATATTGACTGGGGAAACCGTCTTGGTGTTGGACGCAGACAGGAAAGCCGGAACGATTTCCCAATCAGTTTTGATGGGGAAATTTTAGTACAACCTGGATTTCGGAAAACTACAAACATTTCAGATTAACTGTTCGCCACCGCAGATATGTCTTTGAATGTATTGAATTATAAAAGAGATTGTGACTGGGGATATTGCTTGAATAAATTGACTTTGAATCTTTAAAATCTGCCTTCATATTCCCCTGTGTTGCAATTCATCATTTGTATAATATGATATGATATAATGAACAGCTAACCATTTCCTATAGAATCTATTTAGAGTATCAAAATTTATTAATTTATTTTTCAAAGATTGCAGAATGGCTTAAACTCGGGAAACCTTTTCAGACTTTTAACGTAAATCTAACATAACGACTAACCTTCTCTTAGTTACAAAGAAACTGTTTAGTACAAATGTAAGTGTACAATTCCGACGCATCTGTCTATTTTCTATTACTAGAATTATTATTCAATTAAGTATGGTTTATCACACTAAACCTTCTCGAACGCCCTACCTACTTGAAATTTGTAATTGTAATTAAACAGTTTGGAAATTGTGTGTAAGTGTAATTGTTAACAATTACTTTTGAAGTCTGTCATGTAATTGTAATCGTAATTAATTACATTCTGAAAGCAATTAATTCAAGTCCAATGTCTTATAAACACTCACCAGTGTAGTACAACGCCTCAATCAATTCCCATAAGTTCTGAAAAGTTGCCATGGCCAAAATTTTAAAGGAGCGCAAACAAATTATGTGCGCTATGTGGTCAAGCTCTGATTTGAAAACAAATCTTTTTTCCAAATTTCTTGTTCCTGACATTGGGTGTATAAAAATTAATTCGTTTTCTGATTACAATAAAACATTTCAAAATTTGTGTCAATCTGACACCGAAGAATGTCCGAATCAAAATTCGATAGCCTGCCACGAGAGATAAGCACATTTTTAATTACATTAAAGCAATGGTCACTATCCAGCAAATTCACTTTAATTATTCGTTCGTTTTTAGATGGTGGCCAAAATCCTTGACCATTTGGATTTACCTGAACGACAAACACTTCGAAGTGTTGCCGAATTCTGGAACACAAACATTTCTCGTCTTTATGGAGTTACACTGACAGTCAACAATATTAATTTGGAATCCAGTCTTGCATGTGATGCCTACTCGATCAAAGCGTATTTCCAAAGCCTGACCCTTCCATTCCAAATGAGTGAAACCGGGACACATTTCTTGAACCGATTGACCTCATTATCTCTGACTGGAATTATCGTTTGCTACAACATTTTCCCAGTCTTTGAACATTGTCTTCACATTCAGAAGCTCGAGTTGATCAAGATTAACGTGAACATCTGTACGAAAGATTACCACGTGAACTCGGATGATCCATCTAAACTATTGCCAGAGTTACGAATTCTGAGAATTAAACTTCGAGACGGACCCTTCGACTTTAATGCCACTGATTACAATTTATTGAAGACTTTGCTTCCATTTCTTATGTCTCCAAATCCTAATACCGAAAAATTGTCTTCAATTACACTGGATTGTCCGAGTATAGGCGGAGAAGGACCATTGCTTGCCTCTTTTGACAATGTCTTTGGGAAAAATACGTTTCAACGATGGACAGAGCAAATGGCTTCCTTTCCTAGTTATCCCGATAATCCGGAACAAAGAGTTGCAGACCAGTTCTATACTGACCTTCTAATGGCAAATGTGAAAACCATACGGAACCTTCACATTAACCGTGCTGGCTGCAAAATCAGTATTAAATTTTTCGGGGGAAAAGCAGTCGAGTCTTACTCATGGCTTCAAATTACTGAGTTTGAGCATTCAGTGACGTCAATGTCCTTTGGTTATGATCATTGTTTTAGCGACTCTAATTCATTTTTTGTTTTGCTAAGCGGTCAAACTCTTCTGACTACCCTGTCTATTAACTTATCACCGACTCTCTCATTGGATCAAGTTTATTTAATTGCGAACAACAATTCTTCAACCTGAAGCGCCTATCAATTATGTATCAGTACAACGAACGACTGGACGGATCTTCACTCTCTCAACTAAGAAGTCTAGAATTCCTCAAATATTCAGAATTCATCTTTGAACATTGGACCGAGGTCGGATGGATGGCCAATAATATCGGAACAAGTGCAAAAATATCTAATCTTAATTCACTTCCTTCCTCGCTACGTGTTCTCATTAGTTCAGCAGGTCTGGAATTTACAGACGAGAAAGATTTCAACGAGGCCGTGTTCAATCGTTTGAATAATTTAGAAATCCTTGCATTTACTGGATTACAGTTTATTCAATTTGCCCAGAAAATTATGCGTGTAGCCGATTCACTGCATATTCGTCAGTTGATTTTCTGGCTACCCAGTTTGAAGAAACTGATGATTCGAAATGCCAGGATGATGCCGGAAAATGTTGAAATCGACCAGGAGAACCAAAATGACACTGGTAAATGACACTGGTTTGACACTTCCAGATTCAGCCACGGATTGGATCAACAACACTCCTTTTCTGACTTTCCATAAAATTCCAATTCTTCCATGTGAAAGTTTTGAGGATAATCCCGCACTGATTGGACGATACGCTGACTGGGGAAACAGTCTTGGTCGGAGACCGGAGAGCCGGAATGATTTCCCCTTCAGTTTTGATGGCCTTATTTTGGTACAACCTGGATTTCGGAATAGTACAACCATTTTAGATTGAAAGAACATTTGCACTGCCGCCACCACAGCTGTGTTTTAATGCTTTGAATTAGGAAGCAGATATTGACGACTGGGGATATTGCCTGAATTAAATGGGATTAAATTTTTAAAATCTGTCTATTCAAATTTTGTTCGTTGCATTTGACCAATCGTACTATGATGAATCATACAGCGAACAGCTAACCACTTGCAAGTGAATCTATTTAGAGTATTAAGACTGATATTTTCAAATTAAGTAGATTGGCTTAACCTTCAGAAACAATTCGTAACCAGAAAAGGTCAGCTGATGCACTAAGATGTTCTAAAGCTACTAAAGCAAACTTATTTTCTTTAATAACAGGTTCTGTTAACCTTAAATCTACTTCGATCAACTAACTTATTCTTAATAAAACATATATTTAGTACAAATGGCAACATGTAAGTGTGCATAATAACAGTCATTTCGACACCTGTTGATTTTCTATTACTGGAGTTAGTATTCCGTCTCTTCTCTTGCTCTGCGCTTCACGTAATCTCCAACTACAGTCAATATATTTTAGCGGTTCTAACAACGTTGAATTCACTAGTATAATTTCTTTTGAAGCTTTCCGCGGTACAACGGTACAAGTGGCATTAAATTGAAAATCTAATAATTCTTATTAAAACATTGAAAGCAATGTTTTCTCGCAAAATCGCAACTGAAATTGGTCTACATCATCGTGAACATAATTTAATCAAAGTTGCTCTGGTGGTCACGTTTTGAATTTTGTGCGACATTTTTGTCGGGTTCAGTGGTAATCACAGTGGTAATCGATTCCTTGAAATGGCTGAAATGACTTGAAATGCAAATTGTATGCAATCATGTGAAACATTTCAAGGATCACGGTAAATCCTATCTCAACTAAATACAGCAATTACACTTGGAATCAGTTGCACGTGATTTGAGGCCGAATCAACTGAGCTGAACTGATAAGTAGAATTGAATATTTTGAATCAATCTCCCGCCCGATAGTCGGATCAACCGAAATAGCTGAAATGGCTGAAATTAAATCACCAGTGAGCGATTTCATTTCAAAGACCTGCAATCGCTGAAATGAGGTAATCATTACAAACGTTTCAGCATTTTGTATTACACCAGAACCGAGACCTCTGAAATGTTTCACAAATTTGTTTCAAGTATTGTTTCAGGCAAAATCGCTTCCAGTGTAATTGCGGCTTTAATGTTAGTAGTTTCGAGATGGTAATATTCGTTTCCGGTCCGTACTTTCCGATTAAACTAAATTCAAAGAATCTTGCAATTTCCAATTAATCCCCACAACTTGTGAAAAGTTACCATGGCTCAAATTATAGGCAATTATATTATAATCAAACACAAACAATGGTGTGCGCTTGGTAGACAGGTTCTGATTTAAAAAAATCATAGTTCCAAATTTTTGTTTCACGAAATTTGGTGTATAATACTTTTTTTTGATTGCAATAAAACAATTCAAAGTTTGGGTTTCCGAAATCAGACACCACAAGATGTCTGAGTCAAAATTCGATACCCTGCCAAGAGAGGTGAGTACATTACAGCAAAAGCCGCAGTGCAGCGAATTCAGTTTAATAATTATTTATTCTTCTTTTAGATGGTGGGTGAAATCCTTGACCATTTCGATTTACCTGAACGACAAACATTTCGAAGTGTTGCCAAATTCTGGGACACAAACATTTCTCGTCTTTATGGAGTGACACTGACAGTCAACAATATTAATTTGGAATCCAGTCTCGCTTGTGATGCTTACCCGATCAAAGCGTATTTCCAAAGCCTGACCCTCCCAATTCAAACGGCTGTAACCGGGACATATTTTTTGAATCGATTGACCGCATTATCCCTGACTGGAATTATCGTTTGCTACAACATTTTCCCAGTCTTCGAACATTGTCTTCACATTCAGAAGTTAGAGTTGGTCAAGATTGACGTAAACATCTGTATGAAAGACTACGAAGTGAACACGGATGATCCGACCAAATTATTACCGGAGTTACGAGTTCTGAGGATTAAACTTCGAGACGGACTCTTCGTCGTCTCTGATTATAATTTCTTGAAGACTTTGCTTCCATTCCTCATCTCTCCGAATCCTAACATCGGGAAACTGACTTCAATTGTACTTGAATGTCCGAGGTCAGGAGGACCATTGTCTGCCTCATTTGACAATGTCTTCGGGGAAAATTCATTCCAGCGAACAATAGGGCAAATGGCATTCACTCTCAGTCATCCTGAACAAGGAATCGCGGACCAATTCTATACTGATCTTCTTATGGCGAATGTGAAAACCATACGGAATCTTGCATTATCAGATAAAGATTTTGGTTCCAAAATCAATCTGAAATTTTTTGGAACAAGTGAAATATATCTAAAAATAACAGAGTTTGAACATTCAATAGTGCCAATATGGTTGGGCAATTATTGTGAATCGGATCGTTCCGTTTTATTTTTCAACTTCCTAAGCAGTCAAACTCTTCTGACAACCCTGTCTATTAACTTATCACCGACCCTCTCATTGGATCAAGTTTATTCGATTGCGAATAACAATTCTTCAACCCTGAAGCGGCTATCAATTATGTACCTCTACGACGAACGCCTGGACGGGTCTTCACTCTCCGAACTAAGTAGTCTAGAAATGCTCAAATATTCAGAATTCATTTTTGAACATTGGGCTACCATTGGATGGCTGGTTGATGATATCTACGGAAGCGCAAAAATTGTTAATCTGAAATCATTTCCTTCCTCATTACGCGTTCTCATTAGTTCAGCAGGTCTGGAGTTTGCAGACGAGAACGAATTCAACGAGGTCACGTTCCATCGTTTGAAAAATTTGGAAACCCTTGCGCTTACTGGAGTACAATTTATTCACTTTGGTCAGCAAACTACACATGTAGTCCAGTCATTACATATTCGTCAGTTAATTTCCTGGCTACCTAGTCTGAGGAAATTTATGATTCGGAATGCTAAGACTCAATTAGACGCCCAAAATTTTGGAATCGACCAGGAGAACCAGGATGATGCTGGTTTGACACTTCCAGATTCAGCCACGGATTGGATCAACACCACTCCTTTTCTTAGCTTCCAGAAAATTCCAATTCTCCCAAATTGTGAAGTTTTCGAGGATAATCCCGCACTGATAGGACGATATATTGACAGGGACGACGGTTTTCGACTTGGACGGAGACCGGCAAGCTCTAACGATTTTCCCTTCAGCTTTGATGGCATTATTTTGATACAACCTGGATTTCGGAGAAGTACAAATATTTCAGATTGAATTAACTTTTTTTTCTGTCGCCACCGCCGTTATATCTTTAAATGTTTTGAAGTGTACCAGATATTTACAAATGGGGATCGGATGTTGCTGGAATTAAATGGGATTAAATCTTCAAAATCCGATTATTTCTCTTTGTTGGAGTTCATCAATAATTGTAATATGATAATACAGGGCGTTCACGAAAAAGCGGTCAATTGTTTGGTCCTGTTTTCGCATGGATACAAGAACTTATGTTGTGGTCAGTCCCATCAAAGTCAAAGTGGTATTATTTCAATTCGTCTATGTTCATATAAAGTAAATCCAAGTGGTGCTCGTTGAAATTTAATAGTGGTTCAAGTAATAAGTGTTACCCTTAGCTTGCATTTAACCGTTCATAAAATAAGTATTCGTGTTGATTAGAAATTCTGTCGGACTCTGACATAAATTTTCGTATCAATGCGAAAACGCGACCAAACAATTGAGCGATTTTTCATGAACACCCTGTATACAATGAACAACTAATCACTCACAAGTGAATCTATTTACAGTCTCAAAATTGATATTTAAGGTGAAGTAACAGTTCGCGTCCAATGAACCTGGGAATACTAGGACTTACTGTGTAGGCCGTTTCCGTTGGTTGGCTGGATCATGCAATTCTGAACGTAACCCGTTTCGAAAATTCCATAAGATTCCAATTTTGTATTATCTATTTAGTACAAATGGCAGAATGTATAGTGTGACATTTCAGTCTACAATTCTGACACATCTGTGTGTTTTCTATTGCTAGAATTATTTTGCAACTCTGGTTTTTGGTATTTTTTTAATGTCATGCTGAACCTTCTTGAACGGCCGTACCTCCGCCGCTATGAATTTCACGAAATCCCCAATTTGAGTCATTATAGTTTAGCCAAATTCTTTAGATAGAAACGCGTGAAGCCACAATCTCAAACTATTGCCTGTTATTTAAATTAGTAAATTAAAATTACTAAACCAAAATGTGGCAATAGGTGTGTCTTGTGTATTGTTTTTGAAATAATCTAATCTTGAGTAGAGCTCTATCTGAACAATCCCTATTAACGTACTTGTATGTGTAACTGCGTTGAAATATCACTGATAATAAAATAAACAAAACAAAACAAACAAACTCGCCATTCCCATTACGAACAAACCCTTAAAATAAAATGCTAGAACTTGTTATAACTCCCGATTAAGATACAGATTCAAAGTCTACTGAGAAGTTAAAAAGAAATTCAACCCGATATTCCTGAGTTTATTCTCAGGAAATCGGTTATAACAACATTGAATTCACTATTATAATTTTGAACTTTTCCGCGCTACAAGCGACAAGCTTTTATAGTGCTTTTCTCATAAAATCGTAATTAAGATTTGTCTACCTTCAGCAGAACATAATTTGACCAGCGTTGCTCCGGTGGTTATGTTTTGAATTTTGAGTGTGACACTTTTGTGCTGCAGCACGTCAAAAATGTCGCATATCCACAACCATTTTGCGGATGCTAGGCTGATCTCCGAACCATGTAACAAAGGTGAACGGTGTCTAGTGTGTTATTTCGATTACAGGAAATCGTAAGAATCTTGTTTAATTTGTGCAATTCTTACATCAGAATAAACATATGACTAACGTCTAGTCAACAGGTATTCTAAAATGTCTTCATTACATTGGTAAAATACATCATTATCAGGAATACCAGTCCGAATATTGACAAACGTGCAAATTGAAATTTTTGATCATAACAAAAGCAATTCACTTATTGCATTAAATTAAGCACGCCTGAGTCTGAGTCTGTCGTCCAGACAGATCAGCGAAGATCAGCAGGTCTGACTAATAATTATATTTTGAAAGTAATTGATCCAAGTCTAATGCCCATATACATATGTACACATGTTGAATAACGCGGTTACAGAGGCAGGTCTAGTATCTAATTTCCAATTAATTCCCAAGACTTCAGAATAGTTGCTATGGTTCTAATTATATACGATTACAAACAATTGTGTGATGCAAAAATTGTGTGCAGTTGCTAGTTAAATTCTGATTTGAAAAAAATCATTGTTCAAAATCCTCTGTAGATGACGTTCGGTGTTTAAAAATAGGTTCCGGAATCAGACACCTCAGAATGTCTGAGTCAAAATTCGATAGCCTGCCACGAGAGGTAAGTACATTTTCGGTTACATTAAAGCAAGAGTCAGTATCCAGAAAATTCAGTTTAATTATTTGTTCGTCTTTTAGATGGTGGCTGAAATCTTGGACCATTTCGATTTACCTGAACGACAAACACTTCGAAGTATTGCCAAATTCTGGAACACAAACATTTCTCGTCTTTATGGAGTTACACTGACAGTCAACAATACTAATTTGGAATCCAGTCTTGCATGTGATGCTTACCCGATCAAGGCGTATTTCCAAAGCCTGACCCTTCCAATTCAAATGACTGAGACTGAGACATATTTCTTAAATCGATTGACATCCTTGTCCCTAACTGGAGCTATCGTCTGCTACAATATTGTCCCAGTCTTTGAACATTGTCTTCACATCCAGAAGCTGGAGTTGCTCAAGATTGACGTAAACATCTACATGAAAGACTACCATGTGAACACAGATGATCCGACGAAATTATTACCGGAGTTACGAGTTCTAAGAATTAAACTTCTAGATGCACCCTTCGTTGTCTCTGCTTTCAATTTCTTGAAGACTTTGCTTCCATTTTTCATCTCTCCAAATCCTAACACCGGGAAACTGACTTCAATTGTCCTTGAGTGTCCGAGGTTTGAAGGACCTTTAGCTGCCTCATTTGACAATGTCTTTGGAAAAAATTCATTCCAGCGAACGGCAGAACAAATGGCTTCCAATCGCCGTCATCCTGAACAAGGAATTGCGGACCAATTCTACACTGACCTTCTTTTGGCGAATGTTAAAACTATACAAAATCTTAATATAACTGATGGAGGTTTTGGTTGCAAAGTCATTATGAAGCTTCTGGGAGGATACGAAATCGAGTCTTACTCAGGATTGCAAATAACTGAGTTTGAGCATTCAGCTACATCATACTGGCTTGGTTCTGATTATCCCCCCAACCGCCCTAATTCGTTTTTTGATTTGCTAAGCGGTCAAACTGTTCTGACTACCCTGTCTGTCAACTTATCACCAACCCTCTCATTGGATCAAGTTTATTCAATTGCAAACAGCAATTCTTCAACTATGAAGCGCCTATCAATTATGTATCAATACGACGAGCGACTGGACGGATCTTCACTCTCTCAACTAAAAAGTTTAGAAATGCTCAAATATTCGGAATGCACCTTTGAACATTGGGCTGACCTTGAAAAGGTGGTTGTTTTTGAACGCGGAAGTGGACAAATTTATAATCTGAATTCACTTCCTTCCTCGTTACGTGTTCTCATCAGTTCAGCAGGTTTTGAGTTTGGCGAAGAGAACAATTTCAACGAGGTCATGTTCCATGGTTTGAAAAATTTGGAGACTTTTGCCCTCACTGGAATGCAATTCATTCAATTTGGCCAGAAAATTATCCGCGTGGTCGATTCAACACATATTCGTCAGTTCATTGATTGGCTACCCAGTTTGAAGAAACTGAAGATCCGAAATCTCAGGACTAGTTTGGGTTATCGTCTCGAGCAAAATGCTGGAAACAGCCAGCTGAACCGGGATGAAATTGGTTTGACACTTCCAGACTCAGCCACGGATTGGATCAACAATACTCCTTTTCTGAGTTTTCAGAAAATTCCAATTCGTCCATGCCCTGCTTCCAAGGATAACCCCGCCCTGATTGGACGATATGTTGAGTGGGATGATATCCGTGAACCGAGACGGGAAAGTCCAAACGATTTCCCAATCAGTTTTGATGGCCTTATTTTGATACAACCTGGGTATCGGAAAAGTACAAACATTTCAGACTGAAGCAACATTTCCAGTGCACTACATAGCCGCAGACGCTATATCTTTGAACGTTACAAATTACAAATCTAATATTTGGGGACATTATTTGAATTAAATGGAATTAAAATTGTGAAACTGGAACTACCAATTTTTTGAGTTTGTCAATCGCACTATGATAATATTGTATAGAGATTTTCTAAGCGTTCGCAAGTTTGGTTATATGTAACCTGAAATTCCTGTCTGTATTTGCTCTAAGCTTAACCAACATTGTGATGTTGGGCAACAAATCGTTCGGGATTCAGGTTATAAGTCAGTTCTTAGTGGAAGAAAAGACTTTCAGGCTGAAGATGAGTTTACTTGTCGGAAGCTACCTTTACTGGTTAACTTTAAACTTTAATATAATAGAATACAATACAATTGAGTACCAGAATTGATATTTTAATGAGTAGGATTAAGATTAACCGTGGGAAAAAATTTCACTCAAAAGTAATTGAGACAATCACCATTTATTGATAATCACTCATTAACGTTAGCCTTTCTGTACGTGTTACAAACAAATTTCACAAAAGAATTTGAAGTTTAAATGAATATTTAAAAAATTTAATGTGAAGATGACGAATTATAAAGATAGTTTTGTAATAGTTCAGAGGAGCCCTTTAGCGCTATAATGGCGACGTCAACAGCTAGTTTGGTAAATGAAACTTTTTCACAAAAATCCTCAAAGAAAGAGGTATAGTGCCTCTAGCTCCCTCCAAAGGACCAATTACCTCCACGTAACATTATAGCTAGTATTTCTTCAACAGGCAGCGGATGATATATTTCTTCCGCACGTTCAACTCCTGAGAGAAGTTGCCATGGCACAAATTATGTACGAGCACAAACAATTGTGTGGTGAAGAATTGCAAGAACTTGGTAGTCAAGTTCTGATTAAAAAAAAATCATTGTTCCAAATCTTTTGTTCATGACATTTGGTGTATAAAAATTAATTCTTTTTGTCATTACAAAACAATTCAAGGTTTGGGTTTCCGGAACCAGATACCACAGAATGTCTGAGTCAAAATTCGATACCCTGCCACGAGAGGTGAGTACATTATCGGTTACACTCAAGCAAGAGCCACTATCCAACAAATTCAGTTTAATCATTTGTTCATTTTTTAGATGGTGGCTGAAATCTTGGACCATTTCGATTTACCTGAACGACAAACACTTCGAAGTGTTGCCAAATTCTGGAACACAAACATTTCTCGTCTTTATGGAGTTACACTGACAGTCAACAATACTAATTTGGAATCCAGTCTTGCATGTGATGCTTACCCGATCAAGGCGTATTTCCTAAGCCTGACTCTTCCAGTTCAAATGACTGCAACCGGGACGTATTTCTTGAATCGATTGACCTCATTATCCCTGACTGGAGTTATCGTCTGCTACAACATTTTCCCAGTCTTTGAACATTGCCTTCACATTCAGAAGCTCGAGTTACTCAAGATTAATGTGAACATCTGCATGAAAAACTACCAAGTGAACTCGAATGATTCGTCCAAATTATTACCGGAGTTACGAGTTCTGAGAATTCAACTTCGAGGTGGACCCTTCGAATTCATTGTCTCTGATTACAAATTTTTGAAGACTTTGCTCCCATTTCTCATCTCTCCAAATCCTAACATGGGGAAACTGACTTCAATTGCACTTGAAAGTCCGACGCCAGGAGGACCATTGTTTGGTTCATTCAACAATGTCTTTGGGAAAAATTCATTCCAACAAATGACAGAGCGAAGGGCTTCCGGTCCTATTAATCCTGAAGAAGGAACTGCAGACCAATTCTACACTGACCTCCTTATGGCGAATGTGAAAACCTTACGGGATCTTCAAATGCAAGGCTTTGGCTGCAAAATCAAATTGAAACTTCTGGGAGGAATCGAAATCGAGTTTTACTCCGGGTTTCAAATAACCGAGTTTGAGCATTCGGTTACACAAAGCTTGTTTGGTTATTACATTGCTCTTGCCCGCCCTTGCTCGTTTTTCGATTTGCTAAGCGGTCAAACTGTTCTGACCATAGAGTTAGAAATTTCAGATTGTTTCTATGTTTTTTTACTAATCTAGAGAGGTCCTATTCATGTAACTCCAGGTAACCCCTTTCAGGAAAGGGTGGAGGAAAATCCCGCGAAAAT
>JAQFYE010004143.1:0-13918 GCA_034694305.1 Protaphorura glebata
AAATGCAATAAAGTGGAATATAAGTGCTTCGCTACGCTACGCTCACTTCGTTCGCTACGCTTCGCTCGCCCAAAAAATTTGAACCTAACCTAACCCATTCCAGACAAAATAGCTCAATTAACAGTTAAGTTTCCATGATACTCTCAATAGGTCTAACTACTTACAAGGGGTTCAATGATGATCACAAGTTTGATTCTGGAAGTATACGACCCCATATTTTTCTTTTCGTCTATCCTGATTGTCCTCCAGTTCTCGGAGGATTTGTTTGAAAATCGTGAAGTCTCAGAAACGGCAGTAGCCCCACTCACACTCGTAGTCTCAAATTCGATCGTCTCTGTTTCACTAGTATCACTACCAGATGAACCGAGTCGCATTTTTGACTTCGTGACCTTCGCCATTTTTACCACTTTCAGAGAATAAAATTACTTAGACCAGCTTCACTTTCCAGCTATCTTGGGTCTTAAACTTGACTCTTAACAATTAAGATTTTTGTTCAAACTAATAATCGGGTTGTCAATAGCGAAGAATTACTTTAACCTTCCGCCAGACATGGTTTAATAGAGCGATCTCTCCTTGGCCGAATGATAAGCCGCTTCAGTCACAAAAACTCGTGGATGTCTGATTTTGTCTTTCCAGTATTTTGTTAAATGCTTCGGCCGTACTCGGTTTTCAAAATGTTATGACCTCAAATCGCTAACATTAAAATATGTAATGATTTCGGGTAAATGTGTAGGTTGAAATGTACAAAGCAATAAAAAAAAGGCATTCGGACTTAATTGAGAAATCACAACCAGCCGTCCACTCCAGATAAGTTGAGTCATTTGATCAGAAATTATTAACTAAATTGAAATTCTATTTAGGATACATATTTTACCATACCACCTATCGATTCCTTCGTGGAATGCAAAATAAATGTAACTGTCAACGCCGAAATCAATTATTGATTTGAATTTATGTAAAATCCATTTTATTAAAGAAATTCAGAAGATCAGTACTGTAATTTGATTGAAAATTCATCTCATGGACAAATTTTTTGGCACACGTTTACAACTGTCTACGCATAACTTTGTACATCTACAGTCTAGCAATGTTTAACAATAAGCGTGGTACAAAATAAGATTTACACTTTACATAAATACATTTACATGTCATTTTTACAAAAAAAACTCACTCATCCAGTGTCTATATAACAGCAAACATTCGGACGACCGTAACTTCAGATTTTCTTCAACTGCATAATTGTAAAACATTCATAAAAAGTTTATATGGAGAAAACATCTCCTTAATAATTATTAATAATATTCAAATAAATTACAAATGATATGGCTTGTTTGTAACTGGTAATACGAACTAAATAACTAAATGGTAAAGAACTGTACTCTTCGTAAGTAAATTTGAGTAAAAATGGATAATGACTGACTGAGGTAATAAATTAAAAGCAGAAATGAGTGAACGGTGGTCCATAACCTATTGCTCCAATTCGAATTGTATCCCAAGGGATATAAGACCCACCAGGATAGTCGGAAAAAACCTGAGATAATAGTTTTACGACGGATCTAATGAGTCATTGCTCATGTAAATGCACTGCTCAGCGGCGCTAAGAAAAGATAGAGTTTTCTGGCCAAGTTCACTCAAAAGTGAAAAGTTTGACAATTTCAGTATCATTATAAGTTATAGATTTGTCAGCGTACATCTTAAAGTATGTGTAAACTTCAACGAAATTCGATAGTGTCAAAATGTTTGCCACAGAACTGCATTTCGTTCTCCTTTCTTTAGGTTCTAGAATTCAGCACGGCCGCTGAGCTATTGGATTTACAAGTGAAATGGCTCGTTAGACCCTCCCTAAAATTTAAAATGTATCTCTGGTTCTTCGACACATCTCCCGTTTAATTGTTATACATGGGGTCAGAAGGCGCTAAAGGTTATGGACAACCGCGTATACAGTAAAACCTGCCGCGCGATCAGTTGAGCCATGAGACCATCTGACGATCGGACCTTAGGTCTCCATTCCATATCTGTCTCTTCGATGTGTTATATGACTTCTTGGTTAGCTAAAACTACATATATATTCCCCAAGAGTGCATTTTGTCGCTCGACAGGTTGTAGTGTAGTATTATGATTAAACATATTCTTCATTGGGTCTAGGGGTCGGGTAACGGCTATTTCGACTAATGACACTACTAAGATTATTTTGTAAACTATTGCTATGCTGTGGAGTTACTTCTGATAAACAAGCGCCTGAGCCATCCGGTAATTCTGAAATGTCTTTGAACACACTCGCCAAAGGTGAATAATTTGGACCCCAATTTAGGAGATAATCCCATGTCTCCCCAGAACGTCTATCCGCCGAATTTGTGGGTTTATTATTGTAACTACTAATGTAGGCGAGATCATCATCTGAGGCAACGAGTGTGGACAATGACCCTCGAAAAGATTCTTCCCCTTCAGGATTTTCCACCTCTGCTAATTTTGAAAACATTCGATGTGGTGACCTTAAATTATTCCGCTTGTCATTATCATAATCAAACTCTGAACATGTGAAGGAATCATTTCCAGATTCACCGCCATCACTAGAAGTGTCTCTTGACCTCCTTCTCCGCCTCATCATCTCTGTATTTGTTTCCAACAATTCGGACAATTTATTCTTCCGACCATTATTGCTGTCCGAACTGGATACGGCATCCAACGTGCTAACTAAACTTGAATTATTTTTATGACGAGAATGATTCAAACGTTCAATTTCTTCGGCCGTTAAACCGATTCTGATATTATTTCCACCATTCTCACGTCCTCCACATTTCTTCCGTTTTTTCTTGACTTGACCTTGACAAGGGGCATTGACTCGACTACTCCTCGAAGAACTTGGACTTATATTTAAACTTCTTTCACTCTGACTCATTACATCTTTTTGAGAAGATGCCAAAAGTGCACTTTGTAGTGGTTTCCCACTGATATCTTGTAAAGTCAAAATTCTAGGCGTGGTTTGTTGGGAGAGTTCACTGCTTGGACTAAGTCTGGCTAATGGTGTTGATTTCATAACGTTTGAAATGAGTGAATGTCGAATGCCTGGACTTTGTCGATGTGTTCCAGGATAATGATGACTATGTCTGTATGGGGCTGCAGAGGATTTCTGAGGATTACAAGAGCCTAGATTATCTCTAAATCCCTTGTAATGATAAACAATGTCAATGTCAGAGGGGGCAATTGAACTCGCATTTTCCAAGTCATAGTGCTCATATTCGGAAACGTCGGGCTCCATTGAGATTCCGTGGTCCATCCCATTACCATTACCCGTATTGTTTGGAGAATCCTTGGACATTGGTGACCCATTACTGGACAACTGGTGTGGGTGTTGGGACTGATTTGTCCTTTCGATAACGTCTGGTTTTTGATAACCGAGTGTTGTTTTTCCATGTTTCTTAGCATTCCGTACGAGATTCCGAAACGTGTCACTTTCATTCTCCATATTATTTCGAACGACGTCTGTTTGAGCGGATGGTGTTTGCCTGGTAGTACTTGGTGGCATTGAAGCAGGAAGTGGACTCTTTTCCCGGTTTCTTAGTCGAAATACGAAAAAACTGACGAGAATAGAAACGAGTAGAATGACGAAGAAAATTATGACGAGGGTGACCCCGATACTTAGTGGGTCAGGAGCTGAAGCTGCTGCGCTCATGTCTCGATTGCACCCTCGACTTAGGGTTCCGTATTGGATGACCTCGTCGAGTAAACCTCCAGGCTCTCGAAGTGGTTGGAGTCTGTCATTTATGCTGAAGTTTGCCATACATCCTTCGAAACCTAAAAAATGACATATATTCGTTTAATTGGTTTCTGTGAAACAAAATAAAATTATTCAAACAGAATTGTCTACGTCTTGCAATCTTCAAGGTCGAAAATGGTAAAAGTAGAAAAAGGGACAGCTATTCCAAGAAAGTCTCATGCCGCTCTAGTTTTAAATTTTTAGAGTAGAATTTATAATATTACTCGTTAGTTTGAGATGGACTGGGTTGAATAGAATTGTGGATGCAACATACACACAGACTCTTCTGGAAAATGTTGCATTGAAATATCACATTACAACCAAGAATAATATAATTACCTGTAAAATCGTGTATATTTTCGGTGTCGACACCGCCGATCATGAACGTTGTTAAATATGGGTCCAAGAAGTCATGTGCTGACACAGAGTTGAAATCTGACCCCTGCTTTTCTTCATCCACAAAGAATTGTACAACTTGATTTCGGAGTGTCAATTTTATGGTATGCCATTCTCCATCAGCAATTTCAATATCAGAAATACTCAATTCTGCGGGTGGCTTTGATCCCAGTCTTGTGGTATATTTTAGTTTGCCTGTCGTGACCTGCAAGAAAGAGATCATGAATCATGAATCCTTAGAAATAAATGTTTGGGCATTTTCTAATGGTCATCCTTATGTCAGTTTAATTTAGTGTAGCATACTTAGTGGTGTAGCAAGAAGTCACAGCATAGCTATACTCAGTAGATATGGTGCGGTGGTTATTGCTTAAAGAATATTCTTCAGGTCAAACAGGAAATACACGATCATGTTTGACGAATGGTAAATTAGGACATAGATTTTTGAAATGATCTTACCTCGACAATCGTATAATCCTTGTTTGTAGCTGCATAAAACAAAACTCCATTGTCCCGAAGAGTTCTAAAGTTCAAGGATACGCTTCTTGGCCCAGCCTCCGAATTCGATTTCACCGCATCATCATTTTTGTAAAAACTGTGCAACAATTGATTCCTTCGATATTTTTCACCAACTCTGAATTCAAGAAACGACCCAGGGGTGAATGTGAATGAAGAAAATGCCTCGTCGCAATTTTCGGCAAATATTCCTGAACATCGGCAAGTAAAAGTGTCCCAATTGTCGATACACTCTCCATGAGCTCCACATTTATGGTTGGATTTGTCGCAAACGTTACGAACTCTACCACAAGTGTCCGATACAGCACGAGAGTCAATAGGAGATGAGAGGTTTAATGGACGTCCGTTGATCTCTATACTGTGGACGCAACCAATAAAATCGTCTGTACTTACTTGGCCTGGTCTTTCAAGAAGCACGCCGACATCTCTGAGGCCGCCGATGTGCAGAGGACTTCCATTGAAGTTAAGGGTTCTGAAATAATGACCAAAATGTAGTCAGAATTAGAATTGCTTTTCTCAAGTAAACACATTCCATATTGAGACTCCCTCTATCGAGCATCTTTAACCGAAACAAATTTCGGTCCCAGGTGATATCAAATTAGCTTAAAATTAGCTTACCCAGTAAGCCCAACCTCATCAGCATAGCAAGAGGGATCATTTGGTTGGCAGTCGGCACAATTTTCCCCACTATCCTGACATTGTGAAACGCTGAGAGAAATGACCCGACTGTTTCGAATCGCCATGACCCGATACCTGGAACAGAAACAAGTAATGAAAAACGATATTTTCTACATTACGGGTTTCTTTGGTGTTCTTATCTATTCTTGAAATTAGTCAAAATCTAATTTAATAATACTCATGCTTCCAACTTACCATTGTCCATCCGCAAGATCCTTATTGATAGAAACAGTTGCGACAGCAGTGCGAGTCCCACCGAAAGATAAAGTCGCTTTCCCTTTCAAAAGTTCAATTGAGACAAAATCTGAGCGTCCGCCAGTTTGTTCCCCATAATTATAGGCCAGAAGTGAATTTTCCTTATTAGTTGAGAATATGAGTGTAATATCATTCGTATTTGGGTCCAAGGGTGGAAAGTCCATGAAAGATCCGTATGAGAAACCAAATCCTGATTTTTCACAATATCGTCCATAAAAATGAGTCGGACATTTGCAACGGGGGAATGCAGATGCTGAGCTAAAACTGCTGATACATTCTCCACCATTCATACAAGGATTAGGTCTACAAGCGTCCGTAGCAGTTTGACACTGATTTCCAAAGAATCCAGGACGACAAAGGCAAAAGTATGAACTGTCCTGACGGTGCTCTTGGCAGGAACCGCCATTCTTACATGGATTTGATTCACAAATATTACTTCGAGTCAACTCACAGCGTTTTCCGTACAAATGTGCGGGGCAAGTGCATTGGAAGTCGGAACCGATTTTGGAACAAGTGGCTCGTTCACCTACACAAGGATTTGGATGACAAGGTTCAGTCTTGAGTTCACATTTGACCCCTGTGAAACCTGGTGGGCATTGACAATTAAATTCTTGTTCAACTCTTGGAGCTGAATGAATGACTTGAGATCCAGCAGCAATTCTTTGATTCGAATATGCTCGAAGATGGCTCGTACATTGAGCACCATTCAGACAACTATTTTGTGAAGATGAACCACATGGGGAATGATTATAAAGGATTTCAGCTACGTCGAATAAGCTTCGGATATGAGTTTTGTGGCTCAAAAGTGTGTTGACAACATTTTCAGGTTCTTCAAATTCATTTTCGGATCGGACAGTCAAGAACAAATCTGTGCCATTTTGGTTATGTGCTACATTGTAGATGTACGGGGTATAGCGGAAGATTTGAGCGAAATATTCAAGTAATTTGACATAAACTGTTTCAACAAATTCTTTTGGGGTAATGCCTTGGGCTCGGAGTACGACTGAATTTTCAAGAGTCTGGTTATCCAATGAAAAGAACTTTATAACGAAGGTTGATTTGACCTCTGCATGTTTCCCGTCATCACCGGTTATTGTCAAGGATTGTTGTTTTGTATTTGGAAATTTTCTTAAAAATAGATTACAACCGGACGGGATTGAAAATACTTCATTTCTATCCATATGACAAGTATATTGTCCTGTCGTATCTAGATCTAATGGCTCAACCGTTGCGATTTTGTCGGGTGATATTTGATTTCCAAATGTGTATAAAATGATTTGTGCATTCCTTGGTTCCGAGGGACTGTCATTTTTATCAGTAACGTTTATTACAACTTCTTGGACCGTTTTCATCGGAGGTGTACCATTGTCCTGGATCTCCACTTTAATTTTTAGTAGAGGTGTCTTCTCACGGTCAAAAGTTGTCGTCGTTGTGACCAAACCTGACTTGGAGTTCACTTTAAATTTGTCCATATCCGGTCCACCAATCAGATTATATGTGAATGGCTCCCCATTGGGACCCAAATCAGCGTCAGTCGAGTGTAGTGTCATCACTTTCGATCTTGCAGGTTCGTTCTCAGGGATAGAACCCTCGACGGAAGTCAGCATGGGACCGTTATCATTCTGGTCCAAAATATTGACAATCAGCGTCGTGGTTCCTGTTTGAGGGGGTTCTCCGACATCAGCAGCTCCTAAGATTATTGTAAATACTGGATCTGATTCTCTGTCCAAAATTCCAGCCGTAAAGATTACTCCAGTTATAGGATCGATCCTGAATGTTCCATTTTTATTCCCACTGATAATTTCATAAGAGAATCGGTTGTTGGAGGGTCGGACGTCAATGTCTGTCGCTTTGACCACACCCACTCTAGATCCAATTTGTGCACCCTCACTGGCTTCCATTTCATATTTGGACTTTTCAAATACTGGAGGATCATTCCCATCTTGGATTGTGATGATAACTTGAGCTTCATCTGTGTCATTTCCACGAATTGGGCCGATATTCTTAGCTAATACTGTTAGGACCACACGAGATTGAGATTCACGGTCCAGATGTTTTGAAACCGTGATGGTTCCAGTTTTGGTGTCAATCGAAAAACCTTTGTCTACACTTGACCCGACAAATAGAAATAGAACAATTCCATCATCACCACTGTCTTCATCTGCGGCTTGGACTGACCCGATCGCAGATTCTATCGCAGCTGCTTCACTCACCGTAAAATGAAATACAGGTTGAATGAATTTCGGGATATATTCATTCACACCTTGAACAAAAATTTGGACTTGAGTAGTCCCGAATAAACTAGAGTCGGGATTTGATGCCATGATTTCTAAATCGAAAACTCGACGCTCTTCATAATCAAAAACTTTCTTCGTGCTGATTATTCCGGTTGTACGGTTCATGTTGAACAGGGCCTTCCCTGATCCACCCACAATTGTGTAATGAATTATGCTGAATTTTGGTGAATCTTTGTCTGTAGCTGTCAATTTGAGAACTTCTGTACCCACTGGCAAGTTCTCTTTTACATAAGCGGTATACTTCGTTTGATTATATTGAGGAGGGTTGTCATCATTATCGGTAAGGATGACGGTCAGTTGAGCTTGGCTTGATAATGGATGATTTCCAAGGTCATGGACGGAGAGTTTTAGTTCATATTCCTTCTTTGTATCGAAATCCAACTCTTGCCTGATTGTGATAGCCCCGGTACGGCCATCAATGGCGAATTTACCGTCCTCATTCCCAGCAGTGATATTATAACGGACTTGACCATTTGCCCCTTCATCAGGATCATTGGCGCTAACCGTGACGATAACTGTCCCCAAGATTTCATTCTCCGGTACAATAACCCTGTAACTTACAGCAGTAAATACAGGTGCATTCAAATTTGGCCCAACGACAACAAGGATCACCTGGACATCTGCTGATTGTGGTGGAATTCCCTTGTCAATAGCTCTGACTTGCATGACATAAGTCTTCAGTTTCTTTGCGCTCAGGTCACCCACAACTGTTGTAATCCATCCAGTTTCCATCTCGATGCTAAAGAGGGCACTACCATTTCCACTGATATTCAAATATTCCAGTTCCGCGTTAACTCCAAATGCGTCGGGGTCAGTGGCTTTAAGTTGAACAACTCTTGACCCCTTTTGAGACGTTATATTAACTGGGACGAAATAAGAATCACGGTCAAAGGTCGGTGGATGATTATTACTGTCCACAACGTTGATGACGACAGAACATTCGGATGAAGTCGGAGGTTTGCCAAAATCACTGGCAGTCACAACCAACCTGTACTCATTCTCTGGTGACCATTTTCTCAAGTTTCGTTTGTACTTGAGCGGCTTTTTGGAAAATATTTCTCCGCTAACAGTGTTTATCGAGAATATATCACTTGGTTGTTTAAGTCCATAGGCGACTAAGGAATTTGGCCCTTTCTTATCTCTATCAGACGCAGTCACCTGTCCAATGAACGAGACGGATTGTTCACCCTCAGGGATATTAAAACTGTAAAAACTATGTTCAAATTCTGCAGAGTTATCATTCTCATCTTGAATATTGATGGTGACGAGGGTCTCTGCACGCCAAGACCCGTCTATAGCCGCCACTTTTAAATGATACTCATCCTTTGTCTCCCTGTCCAACATTCCATTCACTGTAATGTTTCCACTGATTGGGTCGATTATGAACTTATTTTCATTCACACCTGTGAAACTGTACGTACAATTAGCATTGGCCCCTACGTCTTTGTCCATACTCGTTACTTGAATGAGGAATGTGCCAATTGGTGCATTTTCAGTTACGTTAACACTGAATAATCGGGTAAAACGCGGTGGGTTGTCATTCTATGGATATAAAAAGAAATAGAATAATAATTACTCGGTTAAAGCATTTTTATCTAAAACTAATAATTCACACCTAAGAGATATGAGATAACTATTAGTTACTTACCCGATCCTCCACATTAATGATCAGTGTTGCCGTTCCAGTTAGTCTAGGAGACCCGTTATCAACGGCCTCAACCGTTAATACATACTGGGCAATTTCTTCCCGGTCAAGTTTAGCTCTTGTGACCAATTTCCCAGTTGTCGAATCGAGGGCGAAGAGTGCACCAAGAGTTTGAGACGAATTTTGACTTAATTGGTACTTCAATCTCCCATTCTCTCCACTATCAACATCATTCGCTTGTAAAGTTGTGATTAGTCTTGGCCAATCTTCCTCCTCCAGGACACTCAGATGATAGACGTTTTTCTCAAAAGCCGGCCTATTATCGTTAGTGTCAGTCACATTTATGTGTAGAGGAACGACACTGCGAAGTTCGGGTTCATCTGAACTGCTAACTTCAATCCATAATTCGTAGCTTTGTGCAAGTTCAAAATCTAGGCCAGAAGAGGATATTTTTAATTTTCCAGAAGTTTCGTCAATTTCAAAAGCGTTGCCGAGATTTCCACCGCCAATAAAGTAGTTAAAGCCTGCTGGTGAATCACGGCGTTTCCTCCTACCAAAGTCTGACTTCGATGAAACTGCCTGAATGGTGGTCACATAGACATTTCCTTTGTCTTCGCTGAAAGTAAACTCCCGTTGACCAGAGCGAATCTTTGGAAACCTCGTTGCATCCGCCAATTGAATTTCTATATTTATCATTGATGACATAGGATCCTGGAGTGCAGAATCGGTTGCATGGATTTCCAAATGGAAAGTATTCTGACCACTTCCTTTTAAAATTTTCAAGGCCTTGACTACACCGGACGATTGACTGATTTGGAATTTGTCTGCATCTTGACCTCCAATGTAGTAACGAATTCTAGAATTGACTCCCGAGTCCTTATCAGACGCTGAAGCACCGAGCACGTAACCCCCAGCCCCTACATTATCAGGCACTGCAACAACACGACGGGTTCTCTGAAATATCGGTGCATTATCATTCGAGTCCGAAATCCGAATGGTCACACTTGCTGACGTCTGGAGTGGTAGAATCGGGTTAGAATCTGAAGCCGTCACTACGAGCTCAAAGACTTCTTGTACTTCGCGGTCTATTTCTCCTACGGTCAATATTTCCCCGGTATCTTCATTTATTGAAAACGGACTTGTTCCAAGGAGTTTGTATCTGAAAGAAAAGACAATTAGGTGAACTTTAAATATCGAGGCTCGGTCTACAGTGCTAGCGTTGGATTACTACAACCCTAGAGGTCTGAAATATCAAATAATTCACTGCGATAAATATCCGTTACGTTAATGCTATGATCGGAACGGTCACGATTGAGATTTTGAAGTTTCTATGTCGCTATAATCAATATGGCCGATAGACGCTGAACAATATTACGTATCTCGAAGTATTTCCCGCCTTAAAACCCACGTGCAAATAACTACAAAACTCTACGAGAAAGGGCGTGATTTCAATTAATTTAACTTTAGAAAATAAGAAGTAAATTGTTGGAGAGAGAGTATTTTATAATATCTCATTACTTTTAATCATCTCACTTACTTACGATTTCAATTCAATTCAATTCGATTTTCCGTTTTCGAGAGATTCCAAAAAATGTTTGTAGAAAAGTGTAAACTTACTTGATTTGTGCATTTAAACCGCTGTCCTTATCCGTGGCAAGTATTTGTGACACAACTACTCCGGGTGGAGTGTTTTCCAAGATCTGGAACTCAAAACGTTCTTGCAAAAAATTCGGATAATTGTCATTCGAATCTTGGACCACAATTCGTACCATCCCAGTTCCGGTCAACCGAGGAATTCCTATTTAAATGTTTCGTTCAATTTTTAATAATCTCAACATACATATCATCCTCAGCAAGCCGTGTCCAACGTCCAATATGTTAATGGACTAACCTGTGTCCATCGCTATAACTGTTAAATGATATTCGGAGTGTTTTTCCCTGTCCAAAGCCCGGTGGACCGTAATTTCGCCAGTGGTCGGATTTACACGAAAGGAGCTTTTGTCACCTTCCTTCAAAAGATAACGCAGCTCCTGATTTGTAGCCGTGTCGGCGTCGTAAGCCTGCACCCGAAGAATGGTGGTCGAATTCGTATCCATATTCTCTCGAACAAATACCATATATGGTGAGTCCAGGAAGATCGGTTTGTTGTCATTCTGGAAGAGCCAAGGAATTACATGAATAATTGTTAATGTGCTAACTAATAGTTACTTACGATATCGTTCATTACAGATAATACATTATTCGATTGGGAAAATCCCCTTACCTGGTTAGTTATCATCACAAAAACAGTGGCCGTGTCAAACCGAACCTGTATTCACGAAATCACAAGTACGATAAATATAATGTAACGTTAAATTGTTACTTTGTCGAGTAGACTCAGCGAATCGTTCCTAACCTTTTCTCCAGAATCCTCGACACGGACAGAGAGAGTGTACGAAGTTCTCCTCTCGTAGTTCAGATTTTTAGAAACGCGTAAAATTCCAGAAACTTCACCAATGCTGAAATCCCGGTTTGGATCACCAGAAATTATGGAATAATGTAGTTGACTGTTTACTCCTTCGTCAATATCTGAGGCGGTGACCTATGAGTACACAAGAAATTTATGATAATAGTATAGTATAATTAGAGAAACTGTATATATAGTATATCACGGATGTCATACCTGGAGAACGCTGACCCCAATTGAGGAATTCTCTGGAATGGCGGCATTGTATTGTCTTGAATCAAACTGAGGGGAATTATCATTCTATCGGAATAATATAAGTTGAAAGAATAATATGTATGGTTCATTCTATCGGAATAATGCATTTATTTACTACATAGATCAATATAGACATAATTTACTATACCTCATCCAAAATCCGAACAATTATTTTTTGTGTAGTTGACCTCGACGGTTCTCCCCTGTCCCTGGCTATAACCTGAACAAAACAAGACGGATGAATAATAGACAAAAAATGGATTCAGATATAATAGGTACACACGCACCTCTAGTGTGTAATTTTGTTTCGTTTCTCTATCAATCGCCCCAATAATTCGTAGAAGTCCATCAACTGGACCGATAGAAAATGTTGAATTTTCAGTAATCAGTGAGTATTCCACATAACTATTTCTTCCTTCATCCCCATCAACTGCTTTGACGACGAGAACAATTGTGTTCAATGGCGAGTTTTCCATGATGAATGTTTCATTTGCCGACGTAAAAATGGGTGTTTCATCGTTGACATCTTTCAAGAGGATGCCAACCTGGATACATATGAATATAGCGTTATATATTTTAATTTCAAAATTTTAGTAATTTTGTAGGAATTGACATACATGAACTGATGAGGACAACATGGAAACACCTTGGTCAAAGGCAGTTACGATGAGGGAGTACGTTCCTTTTGTTTCACGGTCCAAGCTGGCCACTGTGAAAATTGTGCCATTCTCTGATATCTCAAACATACCATCGTCACCGGATGATATTTTGTAGTTTATTTTACCATTTGCTCCTGTAATACATTAAAACAAAACTTTGAACTGCGTGCATACAATTTCAAATTAGGAAATAGAACGATGAATTGCACGGGCTACAATAATTAATGCTTTCGAATCGTCCGGGTAATAAGTACATATATCGAATGATTAGATTCCCGAGAACTCCATACCGAAACCAGATGATTGAATATCTTCTAAATTAACTAACACGAGAAATACTGCTTTCTCAGCTAATTACTCGAATTCGCATTCAAGTTCAATAATTGCATCCAGTAAGGATAGGAGAGAGTTCCGTGTTGCAATATAAAGGCAAACGAAGAGGAGACTTTCTTGATACCTGAGTCTAAATCAGTTGCACTGACGGTCACGACGGATGAGCCAACCGAAACATTCTCGTTGACCTCTTTGTTGTAACTCATCGGGTCGAAAATCGGTGAATTGTCATTCTGAAGTAAAAAATATGTACGGTTTAATTTATTGGTGTATGCATTTGTTAGATTAAAAACTTTTGAAACAGAATTATCGTCGTTACCTTGTCCAAAACGTTAAAATATACAGTCGTAGTTGACGACAAGCTCGGAATTCCAGTGTCCTGGGCTTGAATGACGAAAATGTAATGTTGAACCTGCAAGACAAATTAATATTAATGAATGTCGCAATTTTCGTGTAATAAAATTTATAGGTCTAGGTTGTCTAGGATGGTAGAATTCATTCGAATTAAATGCCATGTTCACATTAACTGGAAATAATTTTGTATTGCGATTACTCCATAGTGTAGTTACTCTGTAATGAAATCTTGTTAAAAAAAAATATTGAGAGCTTAAAGTCCGGCTACTTTCACCCTTTGGGTCTTGTCACAGACTTCGCTCTGATCCGATCTAATCAAATTGCCCCGGA
>JAQFYE010004144.1:0-13916 GCA_034694305.1 Protaphorura glebata
GATTCTTTATTAACGTGTTTTACCAACGCATCCTGATACATTTAAGTATAAGTAGAATGGCTTAATTCAGCGACACATCAATATCTAACCTAGACCAATTAATGCCAATATATCCAATCACAATGCCAAAATATCTAATCACCAAGGACCAATTATTCAATTACAAAATAGTACACGAATAAGTAACTAGTTCGTGGAAGATTCATAGTGTATTTCGCTAATCGATTGATGTAGTTAACACGGAAATTATTATTTTGTTACACTACAACTGGCTTATAGAAGTTTATTCCTAGTACTCTGATTCTTGATAATTGAATCGTTAAAGTTGCTCGAATTTGGCGCAAATATAAGCTACTTATAGTTTGATTTTATATTACCGTCCGTCTGACTCAGCGGCCTTTTCACTAAATTGAAGCCGACATCCCCACTAATTTATCCGTGTAATTAATAACTTTTGCGATGAAATTGTGATCTGATACTTCAGTTTCTCCAGGAAAAATTACGAATCCTTCACGGTTCGACCCAACTGGCAGTTAGACATAATTTGTATTATGACAACCTGGCTGAATCGTGCAGTGACTTACTAAGTGACCTATTTACGGCACAAGTTATTTTAGCTTAGCTCATTTGCACTCTGCAGACGAAAAGCTCTCGTGTATCCACTTGGAGTATTTAATTTTTCCACTCCATCTGCTCTGCACGGAAAAGCTGTAGTTGCTTCAAGTGGTCTGATACTTGAAAATTTTTTCCAGGAACAAATGACGAGTGCTCGACGCGAGGTCCATTAATTTGTCACATTATTAATAAATTATTCTGGCTATATTTAATTTATCAACAGAAATCTGGAACTACACGTAATAATATGTACTTCTAGAAATTCGTTTAGCGCTGGAGGTTGTTGAATCCAGTGTCCAGAGCAGTTTTGACAAGCATGAAATATGTATTTTATTTTATTTCACACTATCACCCTCCCGAATTTCAAATATTTCCAATCAACACCTTTTATATTAGAATTTTACAGCTGCAGTTTGTTCTTTGAAAACGACGGCGTTGAACTCGATATCATTCATTATTATTTCGCATTTATCTCGTTCGAGCTTCGAATAAGAATATTTTCGGATTTTTTGTAGTCAATGGGTTGACTTTCCATTTAGCCTAGGGTATTATACCCCTTGCGGTAGAAAGGAGCCCCACCGGATAAACCCCTCCTTAAAAAAGAAGCAGTGCGAGTGTGTGAGAGGTATTAGCATTTGGCATAATGATCTGGAAAATTCAAAAGTTTAGCCAAATATGAGTCAATGAACATTTAATAAGTAATTATTAAATAAACAGTTTCAAGTTTTAGACTGAATGTAATAATTTATCTGTTTTTATACTGCTTCATTTTGCATGACCAGTTTTGCTTAATAAACTGGCTTTAGATAACACAGGACTTTAATGCGTGTGTGGGCAGTGCTCATAGGGCCAGACTAAACTTGACCTGACCTACACATACAAATGAACAAAAAATGATTATTTCCAATTGCTTTACAATCCAGCAATGCATTGTTGGTTGGCGGTCGGGTTTTCAAAAAAGAATTTGCTCTGCTTTAACCAGTTTTCTGTGTCGGGATCTTGCGTAACTGGTGAAATAAAGCCTTATTGCATGAAATTAAAATGAATTTTGTCTGGCAATGAAAGTGATTGTAATTCTAGACATGTAAAATCGAACCATAAATTATTACAGTCCGTTTTCTAGTGTAATGTAACATGTTACATTTTTCCAGACAGCGCAGAATAACCAAATAGAGCCCGACTTTGCTACAAATATATTGTTTTGTATGTTGCACTGGATGAGACAACAGATTTCGAATTAAAGAAAAATTTAATCATTCTTTAGTTTCAAATCAGAAATTTGATTGCCAGGATTTATGATATATATAAAATATTGTCGGAGTCCATGTATTTGTAACTCAATAAGATGCGCTTCAGGCTTCAGTTGGTCTTGAACTCTTTTATCCCAAAAACCCGAAATCCAGGACATTTAATAAAATTTGAGTGCATACGATATTTTGGGGACCCTGTGTTTTCTGTCAACTCTGATCTTGTACGAGCTGCATCGCCTGGGACAATACAATCTATTTTCGGTAAACGAAAGACAGGTCCAATTAATTATTGGCTTTGACCTTCACGAACCAAAAGAAATCATATTACTCATTAACCTTGTACTTCCTGTCTAGATACTTGTTTTCTAGCAAAGTCATACTAATTTGCGGTCACCGTAAGGGAAGGAGTTTCAATTAAAATAATCTAACCTCAACAGTTGATAGCATAATATAATTTAACGAAGACCTATTGTGTCACTTGGGAACAGGGTATATAACCCTTGAAATTGTTCGCTTTCTATTAGTTGAAACTCCATTTTAATTATTCGGTTGAAAGTTTGACAACTTGGTTAAAATTATTAGAAATGGATAAGTTCAATTTAGTGCCTCGCGTTCTGGATGAAGTTCCTCAAGAAAAAATTGAGGTTGGTTTCTGTTTTATATTTTAAAGTGCGCTACGCGATGACGCCATCTTTCATTAAATTTTCTTGAAGTTGAAGTCTTACATAATCGACGCGATGCCTATTTGAAATAATCCTGGTACACTTAATTAATTTGTGCAGGTTGAATACGCTGATGGGGTGGTAGACAATGGAAATGAATTTAAACCAGGGAACTTGAGAGAAGCACCACTAAAAATATCTTGGGCGGCAGAACAAGACAAGTTGTACACACTCGTACTATTTGACCCTGACCCAAGTGAGAATCCACAGGTCAGACATTGGTTGGTCATAAACATTCCAGGGACGGATGTGGAGAATGGAGACATTGTGTCATCATACACTGGACCAAAGCCACCAGGAAATACTGGAATCAAAGCATACATTTTTGCTGTGTTCCAACAAGAAGAGAAATTACCATGTGAGCCAAGGGCTGACACTCAACCACTTCGTCACGGCTTTGATATTCGGAAATATGCGGAGAGTCATAATTTGGGGAAAGCAATTGCATGGAATTTTTTCAGTGCCCAAGCAGATGAATATTCTCTCAAATTTTGGGCTGACAAGGCAAAAGCTGAACAAGCCGCGAATGTAAGTAATAATTCCAAACCAGAGCTTGTGCAAATATATTAGGGTACCGAAACATCCTGGTTTGGAATTGCTTTGTAAATAATTCGAATTGTATTGTTATCTGATTTCTGTTCTCGATAGACAGCCTGAATGAAATCTTCTGGACAGAATTGTAGTCTACAAACTGTCGAATTGAACTGGAATTGGTCACAACTTCGGATTCATTCTTAACCGACGCTTGTAAAATTGTTTCAACCTCATAACTTGTAGATATGAATAAAGTTAATGTGTTTTTCCACATAAAGTGTCTTTTTATTACGACAAAAATCTAAATATTTCTTCTTATATTGAAATTTTTAAGAACTAGATCCCAACTTGGATTACTGGGTAACCAATCATAGTATCTCTAGAGAGCTACAAGATAAATGTCCGGACAGAAAACCCACAATAGTCTGGAAATCTGACAAACCGAAAATTGCAAGGGCGATTTAAAATTACCAGTCCTCACATTTCCCTCTTGGTGAAGGAAGTGAAGGTCAGAAAGTTCTAGTAATGTCGAAATTGTTTCCATTTCCGATTAATTATATTTGCCTTATACAATTTTCACATCATCTATCTCATGCCACGTGTAGATTCCTGTCGATTTAAAAGGATATTAAACAATGTGAATGCTTCTTGGATATTACATTGTTTAATCACTTAATGGTGCAACATTTTTAAAGACTTTATTTATGCAAACAATTAATACATAAAAACTAAACCTGCTGTAATCAGTAAAATCATATGTTAAGACAAACGAAAATTGGAACCGTGTACACCAATAAATCTCCAGTCACACGTAAAAGGTATGAATTTAAAAATTCTTAGGAAATAATTCTTGCTAAACACGTCTGCCTTGCGGGTTGAGTAGTTTTCCAGGCTAAATAATTAAAGTGTTCATTGTTTTAACGCCGAGAACCGTGGGAATGAGGAATGATTCATACTTCTCGACATCGTCATATAATAACCTTTGATATCATCCGGTCATGCATGGCTTCACAAACTGCGTAGTGCGTTATTGCGTAAGGACGTAATGCGCTAAAATTTATAAACCACAGAATGAAATATCACATCATATTTCATGTTTAAATCAGAGTAAATAAACAATAAAGAAAAATGAATCAAATGTCCGCACCCTTGATTTGTAGGTCAAAACCTGGGAAAACGAGTGTCGTATTATACGCACAAATTTCTGACTAAATCAAAATATGATGAAGTCTTTTTCGTTTTGGAATCGGAGAAACTGAGAGTCAGAATCAGCGACACTCATTGATAATTCGATGTGACATTTTAAATTTATATGTTGTGTAAACTATAATGAATTATCTGTCATTCTCCGTCTTTTTCTAGATCTCATCTGAGATTTACATATGAAAGTAGTAACTCGTGGGTCATGTCAACTTTACTTAACTACACTCGAGTAAATAAAAATTGTCAAAATTAAGACTGCCTAGGTCATTTCCTATTTTGTTTACTTCTAGTATGTATAATTTGTTCCTTTTCAAGCCCACCCTCTGTGGTCGTGTTTAATCCATTAAAATTGTGGTACAGTAGAGGAATACTACAAGTACATCATGCAAGTAGTTTTCCTCTCAAAAAATTAACTCATAAGGATCACAAGGTTATTAAAGTCTCATTACATTTATTTACCATCCTACTCCATGTGCACTTTAGTATTATCGTTTACCACATTTTAGTCAATTATTTATGAGATCACTTCTTCCCATCCTTAATACACAGGGTGGGTCAGAAATGATTTATTATATTAAGACGGGGGCTGAAGTTGATGCTCCCTCACATGAAGCACAGTAATTAAAAGTATGCACTGACTGAATTCACTAATTGTGAAGGTCGTTTGTGATGCATTTTAGAATGCAGGTATCTTTCCATAATTTTTTACGAATTACCACACTATTACAAAATATTTTGTTCCAGGTACTTTTAGATGGGCTAATTTTAAAACTTAAAAATTCGTTGAAATTGATGCTTCGGTTCAAGTGTGGTATGTTTGGGTGATGGGGATTGTTTTTTTGTATTCGTTTTGATATATCAAACATGAAATGCACGTCACCGGGTCGGCGGCCCTAATCGGTGAAAAGAACTTGCGGAGAGGACAAGCTTGTTGTCCAGGCACAGTATTAATATTCACTCAATGTTTGCTCAGGTCATTGGACTCGGGTCTCAAATCTTTTAATTGTCCAATCGAGAATAGAATCATTCGAATATTTGATATCCGATGTGACTTGACTGTTAAAATGGCTCAAAATTTATATTTCTTTCTTTATTTATTTTATTTATTGACAAAGGCAGAAAGCGGACAAGGAAAAATATAAAAATCTCTAACCCAAAATAGTAGGTTATATAAAGATCAAGTCTGACCCGCATGGACATAGAGTATACTATTACAATTTTATATGGATTTTGGTGGAACCAGATTATAAGAATCGTCATTAGAATAAATTAGGTCAATTTAAATTGATAAATTAAATGCCGCAAAATTTTAGCTTGACTGTGACATAAATTTTTGTAACCACGCCAAAAAATGAACAAAGAATTGTGCGTCTTTTCGTGAATACATGAAATGTTTACAAGATCTGGCCCACACTGTACATCCGCTTATTTCTTAGCACCCATGATTCACCCAACATACAGCGTGAGCGTCAGCGATCACCTCGAGACTTCACCTGTGAGCATCATTAAAAAGATGGAAGAATTAACTACAACTTTACATTAAGGTAGGAGCAACAATTGCGCAAGTAAAGTAATCCAACAAAAATCTTCAAAACAAAGGGAAAGACTAGTCAAGTTTGCACATTAGAAGTTAGACGTTTTTCCTTTGCATTTGCTCTGTTCGGGTGCATTTATGACACTTGGACCTAACAAAAAATAGTTGAAGAACTGAAAACTACTTTTTTGTGATATTCTTGGCAATCTTGATTTCTAGACACGCTCAAAATCTCACGTGCAGTCCATTTTATTCAGTGAGAGAGATTAGACGGGCGTCTCGAGCTTATAGATTAAAATATAAATTTCACGCAAACATTTCATCCTTGAGGAATTTAATTCATACATTATTAGTTTTTGGAAGAATCTTTTTGGAAATAAAATTATTGGATTTTGTCCAGCATTTCCTGAATTATTGTCCTACCGGAACAAACCGGAAGTGATTTAATGATGTTTGCCTCGCCGTCTCTGCGTGATTGACATACACGTGAAAAAATAAAGATTAACATAGGAAGTGAAGTGGAAATATAAGATTTGCAATAAAACTTTTGGAAGTGAATGAAAAATAACGAAAGGATTTATGTCCACTTATAATACCTTAATTATTGTTGTTTGTTATTGTTGACGACTTTGTCATTCTAAAGGAAGAAAATTATTATTTACTTTACTCACGTACAATCTTATTAATGCAATGGGAAGTGGAATTATAACGTACACCGAGGTTACAGCGACAATGATGATTATGTTCGTCTTCTTGGCCATGCAAATAGGTGAGATTAAAAATTGTTATTATGCACTCTTCAGAAAAAGGGAATTAATTTACGCTCCAGGTACTCTGTTCCATATGCTTTAAAAACTTAATAAACTAAATAAAAACTCTAATCGTAAATATTATTTCCCTTAGTGTTTTCACGTGTTATACTCGTAATTTAAATTTTGTGTCGAACTTAAAAATGCTAGGGTGATCTCAGTGCAGTTTTAAGCGACTACTCTAAACTGTAATTAAAACGCCCTAAGAAATGAATTATGGCGGCTTTAATTTTCTGTTACGACTCTGTGGACCTCTAAACACGGTTTTGCAGAAGTTTTTAAGTTTAATAAAATACGACCATATTCGACACATTCAGTTTATTCCAAATAGTGGTTAAAATTCTCAATATCCGATTTATATTGAATAAGACGATGTGTCAAATTATCTCATTAATAAATTACTAATTACTTTTTTCTCTTCAACGTGGCAAAATTTACGGAGTTATCTTCACACATATCAGCAATCTCTGGATGTTCTTCTCACACGTTGAACCTCTTACCTCGTCATTTCGGCTTTTGATTATACATATTATATTACTTAACAAACAAAAATAATTCGAAAATATTTCATAGCTCATGAAATTGCTGTACATCGGCAGATCTCTAATCAGACCCCTAGATTTTTGATGTTTTCGAAGTCTTAGTAACTAAAGCTATATTTCAAAGACTTTCCTTCTAAATCTAATGTAAACGCCGAATTCTTTATGAGCACGAAAGAACCCAGGAATTCCCTGCTCCAGTTGACCTGATCTGCTTGCGTCAGCGTAAATGATAATTTCCATATAACTTCGGTACGAAATTTAAAAAAAACTAGTTTCGATCGCTTCGTTGAGCAAACCTCAGCTGGTTGCCAACATTAGAAACAAAAATTAAGGTGTAATCGCGCAACTTGTATCTCAGTTAGTATTCAGGGAGCGTAACTTTTAATTGTTTCATCACTTTGACTCAAAATTATGGACACAAGGTGGTGCGAAACCACTGTCAGTCCTGCCAATACTATATAGCTCGGCTTCTCGGAACACTTGACTGTAGGATATACGGGGATTTTATAGCGCGCGGTTACTCTTCCCTCTCGTATACGTCATTGGTGTGCTCATTGATTGCCTTAAATTCCAGACACATGTAGCTGGGTTGGGTATGTACTCACGAACAACAGTAAGTTGAGCTGGAGTGATAATGCACTCTAAGCTAGGACAATATATGTATAAGTTTACAATTATTATTGAATTAGTAGAAACGCTTATGGACCACCCTGTCGCCGAATATTATCTTCGTTTGGCAATAAATTAATAAAATAATCACGGGCGGACTATGTAATTTCTGGTTGACCTTGCAAATTTAAGTGCTATTTTGAGCACATTCTTGGAATTATTTGACGCCTGAGGCGTGATATAAACGCTACGGACACTTTTGAACTTGGAGATTATATTGTACGGACTTAAGGACACTCTAAACAACAAATTAGCAGGGAGATTTACGTGTATTTTTTTTGGGTTCACCATTCCCATTCAATTGACCCTCCCGCTGGACTGACCTTTCTGGAATCTGGTAGACAGGTTCCTTATGACGTCTGGAGGGTCTTCCGCTTGGGTTCCAAGTCAGAACATCCTGGTATCACTGAAAAATGGATTAATTTCTGAGAGACTGCCGAAGAAGTCTCTACGTCCACCCTGACATCGATTGTTACTCGCTGGACTTCGACCGAGGCTCAAAATTGTGTATGTTGCGGAACGAAACTTTAAATTGAATTTGTGAAATTATGGGTATTTTTATGAATTTACACCAGTCAAAACGAAGCTAGTTTGTTGTTAGAGTGTCCTTAATTGAACGAATTGTATATAAATGACACATGCATGTAGGAGACCAAATAGGTCTGGAAATATAATTAAAACATAAAATCAAGTAATAATAAAAGTATTAAGAAGTTATCGCCAAGCACTATACAACCTTAAGAACCCAAATAATTATACAGAAGAAAAGTAACCCGTCAATGCAGAGAACATTTTAAAACTAAAATAAATCACAAATTAAAAATCTGCTTTAAATCCTTTCCAGGCATGGCAAAGTTTCTAAATTAGAAAGAGTACAGATTTTGCAGAAATATAATTGCTCTACTCTAGCTGAAGACACAGCTAAATTCAATTTTACTATCAATATTAATGGACAAAAAATTGGAAATCCAGTTCAGAAGACATGTTGAGAAATCTGGACAAGCATGTCCTTGACTTTGAAAACTTGATCCAATCATCTGGGTAGTTTTGATCAATTGCCAATTTTGCTGTAGAGTCTCATGTTTTCTTCAAAAGAATTATTTACACTCATAATTATACATACAAAAGCCGCGAGCAGTTTACAGGGTGGCTCATAACCACCTTGGACGATGTTTAGAACACTAATATACATAACGTAAGTACGAGGCTACCAGGTTTTACACGGTACCACGCTATTTGCTTGTAGAACCGTGCGGGTGTTAATTAACTAGCAGCTGTATACATATTTTATTTAATCTTAATCAAGCCCACACGACGATATTATACCTGTATTTAAGGATAATCCTTCCAATTAAATTAAATTATATCTCAGCTGGTTAGCCATATCTGTTCATCTATCATCCGCACTTTCATTATTCCTTACGGTTCGCCGCCACATTTCTGAAGTACATTCCGGTTCCTAACCACAAACCAGTTTTTCGCACAAAAATTGCAATAAAGATAATCCAGAATTTGTTACATCATAATTTACTTGGAACTCGCACTCGGCCAGTCCGATTTAAGGGAATTCATGTTGCAGTGCGTACCTATTCACATCCACACACAGAGATCATAGACCGTGACCATGTGAGCAAAATTGGTTATCAGCATGTACGCTATTTGACCCGAAACTTGCGCACATTGCGCTGACTTGGTATGACGCATAAAAATTCTTGAATTTTCCGGTCCGCCAAATTCCTTGGAAATGCGTCATAATACACATATTTCGTAACCTACTGGGTAAAGAATTTACTGAAATCTGTGGTGTACATAGACTATTCTGAAATTCAACGAACCTGGTTAAGTTGGTCGTTATGTTTACGTAATTATGTACCAATTGTAATCAATTTTTGACATCTTTACCATAAAAGCAAAAACTTTACTTGAAATATTCGACCTTAATCATCCGGTATTGCTTTTCAGAAATAGACTGAATCAGTCTTCACGGTTTCTTTAGAAAACAGTTATGATGGAGCGAACCGTCGAATGCCCACAAATAGAGGGTGTGAAATGGACTTCCACATCATCTTTGCCTTTATCAGAAATGCCTGAAATCTGAGTTGTTCGAAAAAATTCGTTAGTTCAAGAGGGTAGAAAAAATGTGACTATTAATTTATCTAATGCTGAGAAATCCTGAAATTAGCTATGCAAATGTGCTTGATCCAGAGGCACTATCCCTGCAATCCCGTAGTACATCACGATGATATAGTGGAAAATAAATAAATACCAACATAACACGTTTTTTTTTTAGAAAAACTGGAAAATACAGTTGCACGTTGCACTCCATAATAATCCCGCAATACTCATGATCCAGTTAAGCCTGGAAAGTCCCAACGAAAAACATGACTGTGTTAATTCTCTGTGTTGTTCTCTTGTCAGCAATTCAAAAACCGGAATGAGTCAAATCAGCCAAGATTAAATTATAGTAAACAGTTGAGTATACGGCAGCGGCAATACTTGCAAGATTATGTAATATTATTATTGTTTATAATACTTGATACTAGCCATCTGTTTTTTACTGACATCTCCGTAAAAATAAAAACCGTTACCACTAGATCACCTTGTATTCACAATAATGTTGTAATCATAATAATTTATGTATCTTTTGGAATTCTCCCATAGGTACAGTATATTCCTTGGGAACGTGTCAGGCCGGAGAATTTCGGTGTCAAAGTAGCGGGCATTGTGTTCCCCGGGAACAAGTTTGTGATGGTGTCCGGGACTGTAACGATGGATTAGACGAGACAGATCTTATATGTTCTCCTAAATATCGACGCTCCCTGTGCGGGTAAGGATTCCAGCTTTATATTCCGTCAAAGCTGGAAAAGGTCTTAATTCCGAGTTCGTGTTTTGTATCAGCGATGCTCTGATCAGACATTTGCTTTTCTGAAGAATTTTGATCATGTAAGATGAAAAATTGCCGAACCAGATAATGTCCTACTCGGACATTATGAGAAATGTTGATTTTTTCAATTAAAATTATTTTTGAGTAAGTCATACTAATTTTTGGCTACCACTTGTCAGCAAACAGCGGAACTTAGGAAGTGAAACAAACTACTATTTCTATGTAGTACAAAAAGCAAGCTTTGTTTACTTAAGTAGAAAAACGTGATGACAAATCCTTCAATCTTCATCCACATGTCTCACGCTAGTTTTCGCCTAATTTGGCCTTATCCGTCATTTAGGAAATTGATTTGCATATTCTTAGCCTTGAAATCGAAAGATTCCTGCAGCATTATATATTCAATGTGCAACTGGAAGTACCAGAGGAAATGAACCGGTCTACCATTACCTATATGTATTTGTTAGGACTTAATTATCATGACTCTCCATTGTGTTTTTGTGAGTGAAGGACCTATTGGATGAGAATTGCATTTTATAATCCACACAGTGCGTCTTATTTTATGAAGAACTAAAAATTACAGTGATTTTATAATGTCTTGGAATTATTGTCCCATAAATTGACCACGCTCATTAAGATAGTCAACATTAATCATGTAATTAAATTAAAGTTACAAAATTGCATACGGGAACTGTTGGAACAGGAAAGTTTTCAATTCACATTGGACAATACAGATTCGCGTATAAATTTTGGTTGAATCCCAGCCAGGTCGCCAGGTGACTGCCAGACAGGTTTTGCTAAAAAAAATAATTCTATAAAAGAAATTGCCTTTCGGCTCGTTAAAATACTTTGGCAACAATAATACATTTTTTTTGTGATGAATATTTCTGGAGAGTGAAAAATGCTCGTCTCACAGGCTTACACAGGTGGAGTCATCTAATTTTTTCTTCCATTTGCAAATCATTTTTTTTATATTGGGTCGTGTTCGTAACTGAATCCAGTCATTCCAGTTTTGGGTTAGGAGTCCACTTCCAACTGGTTCAAATCGGTTTGATAATTTATCTTACGTTAGTATTGACAGCAAGATTGCTTAGGGGTGACTTCGTAACATGATGCAGAGGGCAGATTAGTTCCCGCGATACGTACCGTCGACGTCATCGATCAATCAAACAAAAACACCGATGATACAATAATGATTTGTGCACGATTTCTGTAATCCGGGTTCACACTGGTTTTCCATACTGCAGCATAAACTCCAACACAGTACAGAGTAGTTCGTAAGTTCTATCAAGTTTAGAATCTACTAGAATTTTAAAATATTGGATTAGAGAAAAATTGCCGGAGAGTGAAATTCAAGTGAAAATCCTGATTCCTTTGCCCCAAGGAGTTTCCGGAGAGAAATTAATTTTTGGAAAGACAATGGTCAAATATTTATATAGAAATTGAAAATGGCTTGTGATATCTAGAATTCTAAATTGAGGAAGAATTCGGGGAAAGTCAAATTCAGATTAGAACCCGAAAATTGATAACTTTTGAATTTTATTTCTGCCTTCATTTTGGTGGGAGCGTTCAGGCTTAACGTTTGGAAAATCTTTTTAAAATTATGGAATTCTAAGTGGAGATTGTGGGTTATCAATACAATACAATAACTATTATTTGCTATTATTTGCTATTATTTGTATTATCATCATTTTCTCTGAGATTTTGAAAAAAAACAAGGTTTCTCATGCTTTCTTTCCGATTAGATCAATAAATGAAGAAAAATCGGATAGAAGAAGATAGATAGACGCGACTTTCTGACCTACAATTGAGAGCCTGGTCCAACAAAATCACTAATCATAACAACAAAAAGGTGTTTGCTGTATTATATGTGTGTAAGACGTAATTAGCAGATTATTCTACTGCAAAAAAAAGTACACAAGAGAAGTAGCCTGTAGACGAGTGAACCGCCTTGAACCAAGTTTTGTCAACTTGCCTTTCCTTACTTTGCTGACGTCTTTTGCTGGTTGCACCACCTTATCATTATGATACACAACCACAAACACGGCGGAATTAAATTAATGAACTAAATGGACGACTAAGACATGACACGGAAGAGTAGTTAACTTTACAAAACATTGTCAATCATTCTTTTGGCCATCCAATGTTATTTTAGCTGTTTTTATTCACCGACTATACGAGAACGTCTACAATTGACTCAAATTCCTCGTAAATCCTTGATACACATTTATAGATTATCATAATAAAAGAATATTGACACAACTAATATCATTAAAATCATTGACGTGTTTAATTCTTCGACTAAATTCCAGCTTGTAGCGAGTGTGACCTGGGTATTTTTGTTTACGTGTCATCACATTAGTTTTCCTCAAGATTCTATAATATTTTGACAAATTCCTTGGAAATTCGTTGTGACATAATGGTGGCCGTGCGCAATTGAAAAATCGAATAGGTACATGTTCCAAAACCATGTTCCAAAACACGTACCAAAAAACTTGATTTTCAAGTTTCCGGTCTACTGATTCTACAACTATTCCTTTAATTATACAGAGAATGAATGAAGCACCTCAACATTTATTATCAGTAAACGTAATATCAGTAAAAACTACAATTTCTGAATTATTATACAATGACCAGGAAGATCCGCCAAAGAATTCGAATTTGAGTACCTCCGGTTGCAAAAATGGACTTAAATTGCACGTTCCTGAAAATGCGCCCAATAAATGACTAGCTAGATGTGTGAAATGCGAAACATTTGGTAAAATATCTAGAAAAAACTAGATACATTTTATGTGCGTGCGTGTGTGCCGTGAGCGGAGTTCACTGATCCATACTTAATGTACTTTCTAAATCAGTTAAATCTGCAAAGACGGACGTCATCAGATTACGGATTGAAGCTTGTAACTAAAAAATTATTACATTCCTCTGCTATGCGGAGGAAAAAATTAAATATTTTGAACTAATTATTATTTAAAAAAAAACTGTAGCCATTGTTGCAAAAACTAGTTACATTTACGTAAGTAACTTATGCTGACACGAGAAATATTTTTTCAATCACCTTGACTTTGACTTGACCACTAACTTAAAAAATCATTGTGATTCAACGAGTTACGCACTTGTTCTGGTTAAAATAATTTTAATGCAAATAATAATAATA
>JAQFYE010004145.1:0-13914 GCA_034694305.1 Protaphorura glebata
GCAGGAAAATTCTCTGTAAAAATTAACCACCTTTGAATGGGCCTTTGGTCATATCAAATAAATTCTCTTCATTCATTATGTGCACATTTGCACAATCATGTGCGCATTTACACAATGATGTGCACATTTGCACAATTATGTGCACATTTACACAATGGTGTGCACATTTACACAATTATGTGCACATTAGCACAATTATGTGCATATTTAAACAATTATGTCCACATTTGCACAATTATGTGCATATTTACACAATTAAGTGCACATTTACACAATTATGTGCACATTTACACAATTATGTGCACATTAGCACAATTATGTGCACATTTACACAATTATGTGCACATTTGCACAATTATGTGCACATATACACAATTATGTGCACATTTGCACAATTATGTGCACATTTGCACAATTATGTGCGCATTTGCACAATTATGTGCGCATTTGCACAAATATGTGCTCATTTGTCAATTATGTACACAATTGCACAATTATGTACACATTTGCACAATTATGTGCACAATTGCACAATTATGTGGACAATTGCACAATTATGTGCACTTTTGCACAATTACGTGCACATTTATACAATTATGCGCACATTTTCACATTTATGTGCACATTTTCACATTCATAGGCACATTTGCACATTTGTGCACATTTTTACAATTATGCGCACATTTGCACATTTGTGCACATTTGCACATTTATGTGCACATTTGCGCATTTGTGCACATTTTCACATTTATGTGCACATTTGCACAATTGTTCAAATTTGCACATATATGCACATTTTCATATTTATGTGCACATTGGCACATTTATGCACATTTTTACAGTTATGTGCACATTTTTACATTTTCTCATTCATGTTCACATATTCACTTTTTCACATTTATGTTTCTATTGCCATTCCATGCACATTTACTCACAACTAACTCCGGGTTTATCTGGACTTATCTGGGCTAACTCCAAACTTGTCCGCACAAAATCCAGACTTGTCTGGACTAATTCCAGACTTGTCTGAACTAAGTCCGGATTTACCCGAACTACCTCCAGACTTGTTGGAACTATCTCCAGACTTATCTGAGCTAACTCCAAACTTGTCTGGACTAATTCTGGACCTGTGTGTACTAAATGTGCACAATTGTTTGACAATGTGCACATTTCGTGCGTATTCTATGGACATTTTTATACATTATACAGTCAATTCTATGTGTGCACATTTTGTGCACATTCTATGAACATTTTTATGTGCACATTTCGTGCACAGTCCATGGAAATTTTTAAATATGCGAATTTCGTGCACTTTCTATAAACATTTTGATGTTTGCAAATTTCGTTACACTCTTTTGCCATTATGTGTGCACATTTCGCGCACATCAAATTTAAATATTTATATGTGCACATTTTGCACACTTTCTATAAATATTTTGAGGTGTGCAAATTTTGTCTACAATAACCTAATATCAAGTTATATACGATATATTACGAGTACATTGGCGAAAGTTTTCAAATATTTGATTTTTTTAAAATTTCTAAATTTTACAGCTAATTTGCAGTCATTTATGTATATCAATGAGGATGGGGTACTTAACAAATAAAAAGCATTGCAATAGAAACGGTAGGTTGAGTTCCCTTAGGTCAAGACGCTCGGTCTAAGCTCAAACAGGAGAAGATAGTATACCAATCCCCTCCCCCCTAATTTTCTACTGTCTACTCAGCCATCTTGTTGAAAATCGGCTGATTGACGATCGTCGAATCGTTTGATCTGCAAACCGGTAGAGTGTTTTTTCTCAAAAACGGCCGACCGTCGGCGCGTCAGTTTTTGGAGGAATTCCCTCCAAATTCGCCCCTTTCTCTCCTCACAAGATCTATGAACAAAAAATATTTCTCAGCTCATTCCCGTCCGAGCTTTTGTCCAAGCAAGACCTACTCATAACACTTTAAAGTTATATTAGGTTCCATGTGATTTATGAAAGTAAAAAACACTGATTAATTACCGTGCACAAACATAATCAATTTGGAACGTTAGTTATCTGTTGTTTAATTATTTGCTAGGAAATCAGAAGTGACAGACAAAATTAGAAGTTGTAATTTCGTAGTGGAAAGTCACACTGTTTTTAGATTGACTTCTTTAACTCCCGGGAAGGTGAGTTAATAATTCAGTCGTTGTTGAACTAAATTGATTTGGACATTTAATGGTCATCCTTGGAACCTCTAGAATCATCAAGTCAATTCTACAATTTGGTATTAGTTTAAAAACTTTAACCACCAGTTGAATTATCTTTTTGTATTATGTATGTATAATCTGCATGAAGTTACAGCGTTTGAAATAAGACAATGACCGGCCATACCGGTAAAATTGTCCCCTGGGAGAGGTTCTTGTCATTAAGTTAGTACGGGAAAATTTAGAGAGATTTACCAAAGTTTTGCATTTATTTGCACATTTCTACATTTAAGTGCATATTTCCACATTTAAGTGCACATTTCTACATTCATTTGCACATTTCCACAGGCAAGTGCACATTTGCACATTTAAGTGCGCCATTGGCACAATTATATCCACAGTTGTACATTTAATGCACATTGTATGTATATGCATACAATGACACATTTAAGTGTGCATTTATGCGCATATTTGTACATTTAAGTGAACATTTACACATTTATGGGCACATTTTCACATTTAAGTATCCATTTGCACAACTATGCGCACGATTGCACATTTAAGTGCACATATGCACATTTATTTGCACATTTCCACATTTAAGTGCACATCTGCACATTTATGTCCACATTTGCACATTTATGCGCACATTTGCACATTTATGCGCACATTTGCACATTTGCGCATTTACGTGAACATTTGCACAACTATGTGCACATTTACACAATTATGTGCACAATTTCACAATTATGTGCACATTGCACAATTATGTGCACATTTGCACAATTATGCGCACATTTATAAAATTTTGCGCACATCTTCACATTCATGTGCACATTTTCACATTTATCTGCACATTTGCACAATTATGTGCACATTTGCACAATTATGTGCACATTTACACAATTATGTTCACATTTACACAATTATGTACACAATTGCACAATTACGTACACATTTGCACAATTATGTGCACAATTGCACAATTATGTGCACAATTAGTCAATTATGTGCACATTTGCACAATTATGTGCACATTTATACAATTATGTGCACATTTATACAATTATGCGCACATTTTCACTTTTATGTGCACATTTTCACATTTATCCATTTGCACAATTATGTGAACATTTGCACATATTAATGTCACCATGCTAGGTTTTGAGCACAGTTGCACATTACGTGCACATTTGAACATTTTAATGTGAACATGTTTAGTTTTGTGCACATTTGCACAGTTTAATGTCCCCGTGTTTGGTTATGTGCACATTTGCACATTTTAATACCCCTATGCTAGGTTTTGTGCACATTTGCACAGTTAAATTCTTCATGCTAGGTTATGTACATATTTGCAAATTGTTTTCACATATGAACATTTTAGTCACCATGCTGGTTATGTGTATATTCGCGCATTCAATGTCAAAATGTTAGGTTATGCGCACATTTGGACAAATATGTGCACAGTTGGACATTCGAATATGCCCATGTTATTATGTCCACAATTGCACATTTAAATATTCATGTGCAATTTGGACATAATAAGAAAAATAATTATTTGTCAAACTTTGATTGCACTAATATATATAATATTTGCAACTTCCGAAAGAAAGCCACGAAACTGAAGTAGGTATACATTGAAGAATGCAAATACTAGTTACAATTAGTAAATTCAATTCATAATTTTGTCTCTAATTTTATTCAATTTCACACCCCAAAAAGAAGAGTGATTTAACGTGGCTCTTTTTAGTACTTTCACAGTATCCAGTCTTTATTGATTTTGACGGAAATTCTTTCATTCAATTTTCTATTCAAATTTCAGTTCTCTTGCGATTCCGATTGCCGATTGGAGTCAAGCAGCGGAGTCAGAATACGCAAAGTGTGTCTACGCCGATGCGGCTGGCTGGACTTTCTAAATTTGAGTCGGATGAGAATGCTATCTGCAGTGAAATAAATTCAGAGTCAGTCGACGCGGTGGAACAAACAAGAACAGTTGTGAATTTTGGACTGCGGTGACAGCAAACTCCGCTGTGAAACACTTCAACACAACCAAAACACAAATCAACACCGTTTTTATTCTGATCCTTCGCAGCATCATTAACGGACAACAATAAATCACGTAAGTAATCTACTTATCCTTCGTCTAGGAATCAGGGTTCCATTATAATATAATTTATAAGGTTTTCCCAATCAAAGAATTTGAAAATCGGAATTTTTAATGTTAAGTGTTTAATTCTTATTCCGTCAAAACTTCCAATGCACATCTATTCTGATCTTCAATTCTCCGTGTGAATAAATTGTGGTTCTTTGTACCATGTTACATGTATATCTCGTTTAGAAAATATTGCCAATTAAATTCAGATCTCTTAAATACGTTTGGGTCAATTTTAAACAAACAATAAAATCACAACTGCGATAACCTTTTCGACATGCTGAGTGTTTAGCGAAAAACTGAAGCAGTCTAATTGTTTCTGGATTTGCAAATACAGGGCATCAGCAAATACTAGACATTTCTCGACCCAAGTTTAATTCGAAATATGAATAAGTTGGATTGGTTCGAAATTTCTAACCGGCTTTCCTAATCATAATTTCCTAATCACCCGTAGTCAGATTAGAATTCTATCAGTTCTGGTCTGTCATTCCTCCGATAATAACTCGTTTCGAATTGAAAACACTTGCAATTACTTTTACCTATGCGGTTAAATTTCATCAAAAGTTACACCATCATGTGGAAATATGATATTACCAGATCAGCAATCGATTTGATTTTCTCCGTTGAGGCCTCGTAAGGTTAAATGAAAGTATTAATGGAGAGTCTCCGCGGATTTAGAATAGAAGTTGGCATACAATTCCGACCCTCGGAATTATGAACCTCCAAACCGCAGTCTTGCAAGGATTTCAATGACCTTCTTTCCTGTTCTTCTGCAGAATATCAGGACGTAAACATTACCAATACAGTGGATTCTCTGTTTAACGACCCTCTATATATCAAACACCTCCATATATCGATCAAAATGCCAGGGCCGCAGAAACAACATTTCCATGCCCTTCCTTGTTATTGAACTTTTTGAATATCTAGCTTTCTCGTTATCGAACACATTTTGGTGCATTTTTTGAGTTCGGTATATAGAGAGTCCACTGTAACAAAAATGCATATCTTCAGCAGGCTTGTTTATTTTTTCAGGAACCGTTTATTCTGTTTTCGAAAGATACGCGCCACTGGCGACGATTATAAATTCATGGAAGTAACTAAGTTGAGCTAGCAGTTATTCATTTTCAGAAATTTATATAATATATTTGTTTATCTCACGTAACATAGAGTCCCAATAATGAGCCTTTACGTCATGAGTAGAAGCAAAACGCGTCAAGGTTTACACATGTCAATAGTGCTGATACATATATGCAATAATGCTAACGAGGAAACTGTTTCTCATACGTTAGAAATAATGCAACAGCAATTAACACCAATTAATAAAATAGCAATTAATACAACACTTGACACATTCAAACTATTTTTACTTGCAAAGAAACGTTGATCTAATTTTTGGATTTGGATAGAATGGCTAGAAAGTGTAAACCAACTTCGACCATAGGAGAACCAAGGCTAACAGTGACAAAACGATTAATTCTTATCACAAAGTTAAAACTATCTCTTTTAATGGAGAGAATGGAGGGATTAACTGGAACTTCCTATGGACTCCTCAGAAGGTAATCAATACAGGAGATTGATGCTTTTTAATGGAGAATATTTATTGAAACGGAAGTTTTCACCCATTGCTCCATTATGTATTATGACGTATGACACAACATTATAAGTTTCCTACTGCCACCATTAGAGTCATCCAGTTGCAGGACGTGAACCTCGTGGCTTGTGACCACTTTCCTGCTCTGACCTACGTGGCTTTGGAGAAAATGAGAGCTGAATTTCGAAAGACAACTCATTTTCGATTGACTATCATTGTTGTATAAAAAAACTACGTGCTAAATTTGTTTGATACAGCAATGATCAAGTTCATTTTTTATTCCCTCTCTCCAAAGTCATGTAGGTCAGAGTAGGTAAGAGGTCGCAAGCCACAAGGTCCACGTCCTGTGACTGGGTGGCTATAATAATTACGGTAGGGAACTTATAATGTTGTCATACGTCAGAATTGAATAATGGTAGAACTTTCATTTTAATATACAGAACGTTTTTATGTCTAAAAATTTTAATAATTGTGAAATTTACTAATTTAATTAATTTTCCTTGAAATTGACGCATTGCAAACTGAATTCAATATTTGTCGTAAGCGCAAAAAAATATTAAATCCGAAAAAAAATAATTTTATAATTTCTCAAAATAGAAGAAATTAAAAAATAAAAAATATTGAAATTTGCAAAATAATTAAAGTTCAGAAAATGAAATTTACAAGCAATTAAATTCAAAATTGAAGAAGAAATCAAAATTGTTTTCACGACAGGTTTTGATATTTTTCTCTAAATTCTTATCTTTCTTGTAAACTATATTTCCTAATTTTTTTATTTTTTTGACACTGTGAATTTGGAATTTTTTGAGATATATTGAATTTAATTTTTTCGTATATTATTTATTTCACGGAAATTATAATCTTTTGAAAATTGGAATAGTATTTTCAAAAAAAATGAAATTTTTTTTGAGAATCTGGAAGCTTCCGAATTTTTACTTATTTATTTCCACTGACGTCGACAAATTTTGGCTCCCTAATACCAAAGCAGTCTGTGAGAATAATGACACACCCCATTATTTATTGTACTGCGCAGTCTTATAGTGTTGACTCGTTTTACCTTTAGGAAAGGTAATGAGTATGCTCGCGATATTCAAAGACTTGAGCGCGGTGCGAAACGGGATGCCGATGAAATAGAAGAGCTACAGGCACAATTGACCCACCAGGAGGTAAAATTGACAGAACAGGAGGGAAAACTGACCGAACAGAAGGAAAAATTGATCGAACAGGAGGAAAAATTGACCGAACAGGAGGGAAAATCTACCGAGCCGGAGGAAAAATTGACGGAACAGGAGGCAAAATTGACTGAACAAAAAAAAAGACTTTATGAACAGGAAGGAGAATTGACCACACTAAAAGAAAAACTGTCTGAACAGGAGGGAGAATTGACCGAACAAAAGGAAAAACTGTCTGAACAGGAAGGAGAATTGACCAAACAAAAGGAAAAACTGTCTGAACAGGACGGAGAATTGACCGAACAAAAAGAAAAACTGTCTGAACAGGAAGGAGAATTGACCACACTAAAAGAAAAACTGTCTGAACAGGAGGGTGAATTGACTAAACAAAAGGAAAAACTGTCTGAACAGGAAGGAGAATTGACCACACTAAAAGAAAAACTGTCTGAACAGGAGGGAGATTGACCGAACAAAAAGAAAAACTGTCTGAACAGGAAGGAGAATTGACGAAACAAAAGGAAAAACTGTCTGAACAGGAAGGAGAATTGACCGAACAAAAAGAAAACCTGTCTGAACAAGAAGGAGAATTGACCGAACAAAAAGGAAAACTGTCTGAACAGGAAGGAGAATTGACCACACTAAAAGAAAAACTGTCTGAACAGGAGGGAGAATTGACTGAACAAAAAGATAAACTGTCTGAACAGGAAGGAGAATTGACTACACTAAAAGAAAACCTCGCCGATCAAGAGGGAACGAATCACGAACTTAGCTTGGACTTGGCTGCATTGCGGAGACAGTTTTTGAATTTTGAGCGTGAAGCAATGGAAAGAATTGACAGGTCTTCGCAATCATCTGCTGAAGAAAAGATGCTGAGTGCCAATATTGTGAAGGAAGTTGACATAAGCCTTGATAATATTGAGACAAAGGAAGCCACAACGGACTTTGTGCAAAACTCGGGATGCTGTCCCGTCTTGAGGGATTTTTTTTACGGATCGTCTCGTCCGTTGAGCAAAGCAGAGTATACGCACGCTTGACGAATCCACGTCTCAGTGATTCGGTTAAAAATTAATTAAGCAAGCTTTGAAAAATGTTTTTGTTGATGTTGATGTTGATGGCATTATTATTATTTTCTGAAGACTTAGGACATTCCTATGAGACTTCATTTGGAAAAGTCGCTTCAATTATTTGAAGTATTACAAAACTGTAATATTTTCTTAATGTCCAATTAATTCTACAGTACTTTATGCAAATTCGAAGTTTGTGTACTGTCATCTGAAAACTTCAACAACTGTAAAATTATACTGTGTTTAAGAGAAAGTAAAGAGCGTTGTTTAAACGACATATGCCGGGACTGAAAATAAAACTGGCTAGAAACATAAGTTTAGCTGATTTAATTCTCATTAATTGGGTAATATTGTATTTTCCAGCTGGTTATACAAACTGTTAGCTAATTGAACAGACGTAAGACATGAAGTATTAACTTATTATTTATAGGATTAGTGGAAATTTTTTAAAGAATGATAAATTATTTTATCGAACCCAATATCCTAAATTGGATATTTTATTTGATGACCTGATGATTTAGTACTGACGACGGGAAATTCAGTGCGGGTATTTTTAGAAAAAATGGAAATTCATACCACTAATTCCTGATGATATGAGAAATCTTGTATTAATGTCACTCGTCGCACATTTCAGGTTTAGCTAAGTAACGCTGACCTAAACTTGACCACCCGTTGAATTGTGGAATTGGAAATCCTATGTTGTCTGTTACTACTCATCTTTCCCTTCCCGTTCACACAACTCAACCCCGCCATATGAGAATTGGGCACTATGTACTCTGTACCTCGTTTGTAATTTTCAGGGCGGAACAAATTTTGAAATTGACTGTTGACAAAAAAAGAGAAGGCGTAAGTTCGATCGATTTTTAATAATTGTCACATTTTTGCCAAATTCGAGACTTATTGTGTTAGTTTGACGGTGCTGTGGGTGTGTGGTTGAGTTGAGCTGGGTGGACGAGAAAAATAAAACGAGTTGCGACAGACGCCATGGGATTTCCCTTTGGAGAATTCAACGCTGGGTCAACTTTAGGTCAGCTTTACTGACCTAAACCTTCAATGTGCGACGAGTGACACTAATACAAGATTTCTCACATCATCATAAATCAGTGGTATGAATTTCAAATTTTTCTAAAAATACCAACCCTGAAGTTCCAATCGTGGGATATCTAGAAATAGATTTCTTGCTGAATTTTATAGATTGCATATACAATTTTCAACTCTTTATACGAAGTAATGATAAATAAAGCTGTGGACAAAAAAAATATTATTTTAATATTTGACCTTTAACCTTGACCTTTTGGTTAGTTTTCTAAAATAGGACTAGGGCGGTCGCCAATTTATGTAACGTTATAAATGCCGTGTCAAATACCAGATGGAAAAGATAACGTAAACATAAGGGTATTTGTAAATGAGTTACTCGTACAACGACTGGGTCAATTTAATATAGTGTATTTGATGTACGCTATGTCATCTGAAGCTCGATTTCCATCTACTTCGCGTGGATAATTGGCTGGAACGGAAAAGTAAGTTTTAATTAGTGTCTTGTACAGATACGCTGAAGCAAATCGGTCAATAACAAAGAACCGCGACAGATAGTGTGTAGTAAAAGTGTAGAAAAAAGTACATCCCCATGCTGCGAATAATTAACAGAGAATTTTTAAGTTTACGATCTTAGGTTTATTTCCAACGGACTTCAAGTTCACATACCTAAACACCACCACTCGCTTTTTTATGAAACTCAACCCCATATACTTTTCAAAGACTCGGTTTCCATAACTAATTAAGAACTTGATCGTTTTTGCTAGGTAGGAGTATTGGAAATGATCTTGTGCCATGCACAAAAAGATCGGATCGGTTGAGTAGCCAGTAGAAGTTTATGGGGGGGAAGTTGGTACTACGTGCAAGCTATTGGTTTTTATTTCGATTGTGTCACGTACCAGTTGATTTTAAATGAATTTGACTGATGTTAATTAATTAGTAATTAATTTTGAGTCATTGGTTTATGTCCTCTCGAAGTGGATGGTGTACTTAGCAAGAAACAATAATTGTAAGAGCAATGGTAGACTAAGTTCCCCTATCGCAGGGTCCAAGCTCAAACATGAGAAAACATTATACTAATTCCCCCTCCATAAACTTCTACCCGTCTACTCAGCCGTGCCGTTGGAAATAGGCTGATTGACGATTAGCAAATCCTTTGATCTGCGAATCGGGAGCGTGTTTTGTCTCAAATACAGCCGACCGTCGGCCAGTCAGTTTTTGGAGTAATTCCCTCCAAATTCGTTCCTTTCTCTCCCCACAGGACTCTATGCAAGCAAGAAATATTTCTTAGTTTATTCCCATTCTGTCTTTTGTCTAAGCAAGACATACGTATAATACTAAAGTTGTTTTAGATTCCTTGTGTTTTGTTAAAGTGAAAAACAAAAATCACTGATTAGTTACCGTGCACACACAAATTCCATCCGGAAAGTTAGTTTTCTGTTGTTTAATCATTTGCCAGGAAATCAGAAGTGACACACAAAATTTGAATTTGTAATTTCACAGTGAAGAGACACACTGTTTTTAGATTGAGTTATTGAACTGCCGGGAAGGTGAATTATTAACTCAGTCGGTGTTGAATTTAATTAATTTGGATATCTAATCGTCTTCCTTGGGACCTCTAGATTCATCAAGTCAATTCTACGATTTTGGTATTATTTTAAAATCTTGAACCGCCAATTCATTCATTATCATTATGTTATTACGGGTAACCTGCATGAAGTTAGAGCCTTTGAAATAAGACAATGGCCGGCCAAACCCGCCAGGTGGTCCACTTTGAGACATTCTTGCCATTGTTCATTTTAAAACTATGTACTATGTACAAACCTCCTTCATTTAGTTCGTAATTGTATGTGTATGTCGCTGTGACTTTCATCCAATCTCATCGGTCGCTTTAATATTATTTGTGATCTCCTATTTAATTGTGGGGACATTCATCCGCGGGGACATTCATTCGATTCGAGTGGTCACTTTAATATTATTAGTGGTGAGGTTAACATTAACCCGACCAAAATAGAGTAGGTAGGATGGTAGAATTTGCTGACAAAGCGCAGCTACATATATTTATGTTACTGTTAGTCGGGCAAAATTCAGTGGTATTTACCGTACCATTGAGCATGGACAAATCGCTTCCTCCATTTTTTCCTCATCATTCCTCAACCTGTTTTTAGATTTTTCAATCACATTTCCGTCTTTATTTTATAGCCACAGATCAATGTAAATCTGCAATGACGGTAACATAAATTCTTGTAACTACGAGAAAGAAAAATAAACAGTATGACATTCTTCGCCAACACCCTCTATGTCTGAATACACGCCATGTAACATAACCTACCTAGTAAGTCCTCAATCCTTTAAAACCTCAGGAACCTATGTGATATGACCACCTGGCCTATTGGCTTTATTGAATAGTCTGGAATTTCTATTAACTTTACCATGGAATTCGTGAATAAGCCTGCTACTTTTGTCTAGTTAGGTCAGTTGCTGTTATTAGTTGTTGATGGAGCGGCAGGAGACAGTCTAATTTGACGTCAGGCAACATCTAGAAAACGTCCTAATCCTAAAAATGTCTCTCAGCTAATAAGGTGTTTTCTTAGACTTTAGAGAAAAATTCTCCAAAACCAAATGAAAAGTGGATGACAATGACAAGCACAGTGTGTGCGAGAGTCATGCGGAGTATTTTCTTTTAGAAAACGTCTAAACCTAACCTCCATCCATGTATTATTTTTTCACAGATCTTGTCTTGAAGTTTCTTGACGATGCAAAGTGTGAGGCCTTTGCCAATGATGGATGGGTAATTTATTTGTTATATATATAAAGGAAATTAACATATTCTAATATTGGCTGTCGTTGGTAGGATGAGACACAGCAACTTCCGAAGATTCCTCCCGTACCATCGAAGAGATAGACAGCCTGAACAGTCTAGTCTGTCACAACGGTTTCAAAGACTGGAGGCCGGTTTTGCACGTATTTTTTCGCGACTGTCCGCATTCAATAGGCAAAAGTAAGTATTCGTTAGTGTCTCATAAAGATAAGCTTACGCAAATCGGTCAATAACAAACAACCGCGATGGACGATGCGTAGTAAAATATTAAAGAAAAATATATCCCCATACAGCGGATAATTAATATAGACTTCGACGAACTTTACGGTTTTAATTTTAGTACCATCAGACTTCAAGTTCACATAACCCCAACACCACCACTCACTTCTTAGGGAGCGCAACCGCGGATAGGTACTTTTCAATGGTTCGGTTTCCAATACTCAATATTGGTTGGCTCGTTATTGCTGGGTACAGGTTTTGAAAAAGATCTTCGTGCTCGAAAAAATAATTTACGACTAATCTGAATTGACTTGACTTGACTTGAGAGCTCAACTTTGGATTAAGTCAGTCGTGAAAATCTGTCGACTCAACTCAGCAGAGATAACGCAACCCATACAAAATTACAATGCAATTTATTGAAATCTGGAGCTCGAACGAAATCATGTCTCCGAAATGAACATAAATTGAAAACAAAGCTAGATTTGGAGCCACAGCGACAACCATAACCACACGAGAGTTACTTTAGGTGCACCAATCTAGATTTAAAATCGCACAGCTTTTACAATACAGCTACTGGCAAACACGAGAAACTACTTTCACTTATGGTAATGAGTTGCAAGCTGGCGCTCAATAATTTTCCTATTCGCTAGAATTCGTGTTTACCTCTCAGGTAACCACAACCAGCAACCGCCTCGTTTTCACTTTTAGTTATAATTCATGTTACACTCGTCAACAAACATTTTCTACTTTCACTTCAAAAAGGAAAACACCTTATATCAACAACACAAAAACTGTCTTCGAATACTTCTACATCACTGTATGGAAGACAAAATAATTTACATTGGAAACAGTTCATTCCTGATATTTCATAATCAATATGCAAGGTTCCTGAGGTTTAGCTGAAGAAAAGCCATTGAAGGAAACCATCACACATTGTCTGGCTGAAAGGTTCAAGTTTTAACCACAGACAAGTGCCAAGAACTGCATGTACCGATCAGCTACACCACCCGATTTAAAATACAACACAAATTACTTATTATAGCAAATAGAGAAAGCAAGGGATTTGAAATACAACCCGGGGATAAAATTTACTTAACAACATTCCTTTCAATCCCGGTTACGTGGAGGTTGTAATATATTCGTAAATACACTAAACACAACCACGTAACAAGTGAAAGTTTAGTAAATGCTGACGGACTGCCTCCAACAATCGATTATCATGTCAAATTGTTCCCCGGTAATTTCTTCCTTGGGGGAAGTACCAGTCCAGATGTTTTGCTAATATTAATTTCTAGTTGGATTTTTTGGTTTATTTCAGTCAACCTAGAATCCCAAGCCTGAGGTTAACTGAAACTGGTGAATCCGAATACGACTCCATGGAGTCTGACTCTGAGCCTGAGTACGAATATGAAGGGCATGAACTGGATGAATCTGACGGTGAACGAGAGGAGTTCGTAGATGAAATTATGGATATTCTAGACGCCAGAGACGCTGCGAGAGACGCCAGAGATGCTGATCGCGACGCCAGAGATGCTGAGCGTGAGCAAGAGTGCAAGCAATTGAAGGCCAGAGATGTTGAGCGTCAACAAGAATGCAAGCAATTAAAGGCCAGAGATGTTGAGCGTCAACAAGAATGCAAGCAATTAAAGGCCAGAGATGTTGAGCGTCAACAAGAATGCAAGCAATT